>JAQFVV010006488.1:908084-1029960 GCA_028023455.1 Epiperipatus broadwayi
ATCTATCTATCTATGCTTAAGCAATATAAGTTATATTTAAAAATAAGTAGTTTTGTATCTAATGAACAAGTCATCGTTGGCCCTAAGTCACTTTCTTATACTAATGCCTCTACATCCAGCTTATTCTCCTACAGTATATCCTTATCAAGTATTTTGTAGCTGCTTTTATTAAAACTGTAATAGTAATAAAATAGTTGGATGCTCTGGACATAATTAGATAATTTTCAGTTTAGGAACCTCTGACTCTTGAAATCATAAGCCTACAACTACCTGCAAGAGGGGTAATCAATGGCAAAATGTCTCCTATAAACATAACTTTTGCCATATTTTGAAAGTCCAGGGTGTATGAAAGTTTTTAATTTTTATGTTTATAGTAAATGACAGACAAATTATTTATTTATAGACGATTTTATTTTTTTAATTAAAAATGTTGTTTTCTTTTTTTGTATTTTCCATTTATCACCAACATCAGCCATTACAAGAAAATCAGGCTACTTCACCTACAGAAAAAACAAAATACTAATAATAATGATTTTAAACCATCAAACATCATCTTTTCAAAAATTAGTAAAATGAACTTTTCCCCCATTTCCATTCTTTATAGTCTCTTTCTCTCTAAAAGTTCAAAATATTCTAAAGATAAATTCACGTCTATTATCAACATATCTATCCAATCTTATCTTAGCCGTGAGTCTACAATGACTGATTTATATAGTCTTCACACTTTATTAAATTAGACCTTTAAAAAAAATTACAATCATGATTTAATAAAAGAAAATTTGCATTGTATATATAAGCATTTTGTACACTTAGAACAGAAAAGTTAAATTTCTATTAAACAGTTTTACCAATTGAGCATGCGTTCCTCCGCCAACTTGTGGGTTTCATAATACTGTTACCAGAATCGCACAATATAGATATCAATATAACCATGCTAACACTAGCTCTAACTATAAGTCTATATTTTTAAAGCATGAACTGGAATATGGTCATATCTTCAACCCTGTAAACGTGGGTGTTGTATGCTCGTAGAGCGATGGATGCAAATTAAAATGTGGTTTAGTTCAAATAACCTTCGCGCTATTAACGAAAAAGATATCAGATTTGTGTTGTCTAAAAAATGGAATGTGTAAAATAGCTATTTATATTCTTTTCTCTTCTAAGCATTCATATATTGTACAAATAGTACAAGAAAAGTAATAAATCCTTCAGAAATATAAAAAAAAAAAAAAAATTCTCATTCTTAATGAATTACATTATAAACAATAAATGGTTATTTTAAAATTTTCCTCATCATAGTCTTTAATAACTCTATTGAAGCTTTATAATTTCTGTTTCTTGTCACTTTTCATTATAGTTTAAATTTTTACAACTTTTTTGTTTAGTAATTAATACAGATAATGGATTAATATTTCAGTCATATAAAAAACTCATTTTACAACTTTAAATTATCTTCCTTTTTTTTGTTAATAATATAACATTTTCCATCCAAATTATTTTATCTTACCATTTATTTTTTGTAATTTCTCTGTCTTCTATATTTCCTTTCTAATAATTCTTCTAGTTTTCTATTTCGCTGCTCATTTTTACTACCATTTTATTCTTATACTTATCTTTCTTATGGATTTTAGAAGTTTATTATTTATTGCATAATTTTATTTCTCATCTGATTGCTGATCCAAAAGTATGGTAAGACTTTACAATTTTCATCACTATTAATTATAGCAACTTTTGAATTTTTCTTGAATTATTTTAACCTTTTATTTGATCTTATTTCATCAATCAGTCTATTTCTATTGTGTTTATTTTCATATCTAACAAATCTGAAAATGTTTTTTAATATTTGTATTTAATTTAGTAATGACATTCATTATTTTTTATTCTCATTCGTCAGAAGTTTATGCCATTTATGTAGTTCTCCCAAATTATAATAGAATCTATGTCATTTTCCATTCTGTTACGCGCATACTCTGTTGTCAATAATGATTCTAAACCTATTTTGAACTAAAATGCAATCTAATTAAAATATATTTAAATTTTCAATTTAATTTTTTTTATAATACATATTTTATAAATCACTTATGTTCCACATCTATATATTACAATGTATTAATTCTATATCTACATATATGCTTGAATTATCTCCTATGGTCATTTTCAAGATTTATTTCCTTAAACGTATACAGATCTGTATTCATAGGTTATTTGTATTTACAATTTATAACTTGTTTACATATTTATATATACCAAAAGCACTCCATCCAAGTTTAATTCCGTGATTAATTTCATCCAATATGTTTTCATTTATGTTAATAAATTGACCAAGGTATTGTAGTTACGAACTTTTTCTGATTCATAATTGTCAATTTTTATTATCTTCCAGAAATATTTACTGAACATTTCTTTAGCCTTTTTTAGTATTTATTTTTAATTCTATTTACTTACTTTCATTTTCACACAACCCACCACACTCCACTCTATCTCATAACACTGATACACTTAAACATGTATATGTCGAAAAGACAAATAATCACCAATAGACATATTTCATGCTAAACCAGCAATCATCAGTTGGTCCAGATTACCATCTCTACGCATAAAAGCTATAAGTGCTCAGATATATATTAAGATAGGCAATCTTCATACTTTAATGGACAGGCTTCAATCCACTCCACACTCCAACTCTTCAACCAGCCATCCATTTGAAAATCTGATGATGGAATGCTCAAAGGCAACTGAAATAAATATCAGTGTTCAAGTATATCAGTGTTATGAGATAGAGTGGAGGGTGGTGGGTCATGTGAAAGTTTGAGTTCATATATCCTATATATTACATATATTGATACAGGTATATAATAAGCCTGTATTTCAGTTATTACTTTCCTTATATAACTTTTGGAAAATTCTTTAAAGCACTAAAGCATTATTTGCAAAACAACCACATCCTCTGCAGAATCTAGATGTCTTAAGTAATATTCATTTATTTTTATTTTCTCAGTTTAAATTCTAATAATACTTTTTGTAAAACTGTTGTAAAAAGATTTAGAGATATGGAATAACCATGTCCTACATCAATTTCAATTTTAATCTTCTTAGTATCATAATCATTGTTGCTACAATTTTATAAATATTCTTCCAAAAATAACATCCTTGTTCAATATTTTCATGCTTCATTCATCATCTAATGGAAATGCTTAATAAATCAAATAAATTTCACAATTTACGAATTCAAATCATAGGGACAACTCAAAACAAATTGTTTTTTTTTCTATAACTTTTCTCAATATCTGAATATGATGTACTGGGTTTAAAATTACATCCAAATCCAGCTTATTCTTTAAGTTGATTAGAATCCAAAGTCCGCTGCAGACGAGTTGTAATTTTCTTAGAAAATTTTTTGTAAGAAACTGATTGAAGTCGAATAGATCTGTAATTTCTATTATTTTCTTTTGTTACCTTTCTTAAATATCAATATTATCACCGCATTCTTCCAATCATCTAGTACATCTTTATGACTTAGACATTTGGTGTATGGATTTGTCAATGATTTTTCTATTTCTTCATCTATTTCTTTCAAAATAGCAAATAAGTCATTTCTTAGAGCTTTTCTCTTTTTTTATAGATTTAATTGCACATTTTACTTCTTTATTTAAAATCTTGGATAATTTAGATTATAGGAGATATTTAGTTTTCTTGGTTTTTATTATCATATAATTCTTTATAGAACTTTTCCAGACATTTCCTGATATCATCTCTCTTTTTATTTATAGTTTCATGTTTTCTTTTTATTTCTGGAAAAACTTTCTTTTATTAATAAGAGGTTTCTTTATGTTTTTGAGACTTTCTTTTCTACAGCTTTCTATGCCAAATCACAATATATTTTGTTTATATTATTAACTCTTTCTAACCATTTTACAAAACTGCATACAAACAGTTCTTTTTTGTGAATCATTAAAAAAATTTCTTATTTTTTTTCTCTTCATATCCTGTCTCATCTCAGCTGCAAATTTAATGGTAAATTGCAGGCTTTTTGTATTCTATACCTTATCAGTTATCTACTTATTGATTTCAGTCCGATCTAAACTAGCTTCAAAATTTGTTAATATTTTTAAAACAATTTTCTATTTCTAATTTAAATTCATGATAGTGTTTTTGATGATTGTGAATATTAACATTTAATATTGACTTTCTCAATAGTTTTCATTTTTCTTGTTTTGAATTAACTGTTACTCCCATATGATTCTTTCTTTGATAAATCTATTAAAATCATCACAATTTTGAATTACATATTTTCTGTTAGACAAACTATAATTCAATTCTACTGTATCTTCATTCGGATGCCTATAGGTTCATTTTCGTTTAACATTTTTCTCTTTCTGCACACTCCACAAATCTGTGTCCATTTTCAATCACGTCATCGTTCTTACGCAGAGCACTTTCATCTTTCAATTATTCATCAATTCTACCATTAAAATCTCCAATGACAATTTTAAAATGTTATTTTGTATGACCAAAAGCCTTTTGTACATCCATATAAAAATCCCATCTTTCTTCATCATAATAAGAACTTATTGGAGCATAAATCTGAATTATCTGAATGTGGTATGGTTTACTATCAATCTTCACAATATTGTTATTTCTTTTTTTAATTTTTATTTATAACTAATCCCTTACCATTTGTGCTCCAATACTTCACAAAGTTTAAATATGCCCTGTTTAATAATATTCATCTTCAAATTCATTTCGTCTTACTTCATTTGAAAGAGATCTGAAATTGTAGATATCTAAATAAAAGGCTGACATGGAATGAAAATCTAGCTCCCTGATTAGGGGATTTTTTACCACCCTCAGACTTTAGCCATCAACTGATAACTTAGTTGGT
Organism: Epiperipatus broadwayi; assembly: GCA_028023455.1. Lineage (NCBI taxonomy): Eukaryota > Metazoa > Onychophora > Udeonychophora > Euonychophora > Peripatidae > Epiperipatus > Epiperipatus broadwayi. Next base: position 912,967 of record JAQFVV010006488.1, read on the forward strand.
AACTTTACAGCTTCCTGGGAATAACAATTATAATTTAGTTTTGTCTTCCATGATTGCAAAATATCTAATAAAAATGTCATTTGCATACACATTCATTGTTCTTCGAAAAACCAATTAATGTTTCAGTTCCGAGAACTGGAAAAAAAGGCTATCATGTTTTTTTATCTTCAACTCAGATGCCAAAACTTCAGTAATCTCACCATGTTAGCTGATATATGTTGGTGAACAGGTGATTCATGTTTGTATACTATATGAATTATCATAAAGTAATTGTTATATCCGCCAGTCTGACTGTGCCAAGATTATATCCGCAAGTACGACTGTGCGGTCAGCAAATAACTATATACAATTTCCACGATGTTTTTCTTGCAACTAATGCTCTGCTGCGTATGCTCTCCAACGAATGGTCTGCAACGAATGCTCTGAATATACTCTGTATTCTCTGCAATGGATGCTCTCCAAACGAATACTCTGCCACGGATGCAATAGTCTGCACCGACTGCTCTCCAATGAATGGTCTGCAAGTGGATGCTCTCCAACGAATGGTCTGCAACAAGTCTATTTCTACAGTTTGCTAAAGTTCAATTCCCACGATGTTCTTTCAGGCTGGCTGCTACAAAAACGGTTCACAATGGGCATACCTTAGCCCCAGTCCAGTTTAGCTGTACACAAACTCTTCGTAGTAAGCACTGCGACTGCCGCCAGATATTTCCTACTGGAATTGAACAGTAACTCTACTGTAGATGCACTCTGTACTGTCTGCTACTCACTACTGCATGACTGCTCTCTACTACTCTCTATATTACACTGCGTAGTTGTTACCCAGTCTTCTTATAGCTTTCTGATAACTGCAACAATCAATCAATACACCATCCAATAAGGTAACATCTCTTATCTAGAAATATTTGCAATCAACAAATATTTCTTGGAATTGTCGATTGCCATTACATCAAAGTCTTAATTAAATTCCACAGTTATCAGCACGTGATCCAAAAACAACCTCTCGAATACATTCTAGTTTTTCTGGAGTGCACAAACATGTCTGCCATTTGTTACAAAACACTACAGGAATAACAGCTGTAACAACAAGATGGAATGGACATTATGAATCTGCTCTACTGGATTCCTTTAAGGACTCAAAAAGTAAACTTATAACCATTAATATGTCACATGATCACCACTTCCTACACTTGTCCATAACTGCCATCAAAAACAGGCAAAACTATTTATACTTAGAGTTTAAAATGTATAGTCTATTAAGTTTATCTCTACATTTATGGACCATCTTCTATTCTTATTTTCAAGATTTTTTTTCTGTAAATGGATACAGATCTATATTTACAACTTATAACATGTTTATAAAAATCTATAAAAGCAAAAACATAAACATTTCTCATGTAAAACTATGCTGTACAGTATTTTATAAAACTATACCAACTCCGATATTTGTTACTCTATTATGTATCTAAAAAATATTTAATAATATGAAAATAACTAGAAAAAAGTAAATTAAATTATGCATATATGTAAAAAAATTATTTTGGTTTTAAAAATATGGTATAAATTAGAGCGAATTTTTGCTATTGTTGTTACTGATTTTTGTAAACATGTTAAAATTATAAATCTGTATATATTTATAGAAATAAATCATGAAAAGGACTATAGTAGATGGTTAAAAAACAACTAGAGAGGTAGAATAAATATATTGTATATATGGATATAAAAAAATTCACAAAATAATATCCAGATATATATATAGATTTTATTGAGAATTAATATATTGACATTAATGGGCTATTTCAGAAAAAAAAAGGAGATCCACTTATTGGGGATTATCGATTTATTAGATTAAAATATATTTTTACCTGCATTTTCCCACATTTAAATCGAACATTTGTGATTTTTACATATATAACTATTATCATCATATAATTTTTATCACACAAAATTATACTCATATTACATGTTATTTTTATTTGGATTAGAAATCTATTATCTGCTGAAATTTTATCATCTCTTCCATGACCTTAAAATTTTTCCAAACCCTGTTATCATTATAAATTACTTTTATAGCCTATTTTAATAAGTCTTTCAGGCTTCTATAGCATGTCTTTTACTTCATCGGCATCATCATTATGATTATTAATTAGTAAGTATATCTGAATAACTCAAATTATTTCGACTTTTGGCCAATTCGCCCCCTGGTGAATTTTTTCGTAAGTATTATACATTAAAGTGCGTGTAAAACAGTATATTTTATTATAATAAAAAATTCACCTGAAAATAGCACAAAACCCCACCCTAACATGTTCAGCCATTGTATGTTGACATGGCTGTAAAATGTTAAGCCTTTTATGACATTGAAGTTTCCAATGATGCAAAAATTTACACTATTTATTAGATATCAAGAAATATAAATTATTTAATAACTTAAGTTGACTTGAAATATTTTATTTTGAAAAATATAATGTTATATTAGCAGCTAACATAAATATGGCCTGAAGAAAATTAGAAGACAAGCAATGACATAAACACTACGTTATTTACGAGTAAAGAAAATTGTAATTTTGCAATAAATATTCAAAAAATTTAAACATTTAAAGCATAATTCATTAGCTATAGAAGAAATAAATAATAATATATTTCAAATGTTTAAAAATAATAAAAATTAAAAAACTATTTCATTGATTTTATAAATTGAAAATAATCTTTCTAAAAACATGACATACAACTTGTTTATTTTAATTACTAGATCTTATTCTTTTAATATTTACAGAAACAAAATGTGAACATTTAAATTTTATTTCAGTAATAAACAAAAAATGTCTATTAAATAAAGTCAAATTTGTTATTTTCTGATAAGTAATAAACATTTTATCATATATTTTACATTGATGTGTGAGACAAAGAAAATGTTAAAAAATGCTGAAAAGTAAGGGGTGTTAGGCTGCATATCGAAAAGGTTAACAAAAATGTTTGTAATGTATTTAAAATAATACGTAAAATAATACTTGTAATATTATATATACTTTAATCTCAAGAATTAAATTTTCTATATCTTCATTTATTTATTAATTTATTTGCATGTTACTGTTTTCTCTATTGCTTAACACTTGTATTTGTAGTAAAAAAACAGTGATGGAAATTATTTCTAAATATAACTTTAAATATGTGTATATGAGCATCTTAAATGGTTTAAAGGGGAATGTGCATGAAGTTTTCTTTTTTAAAAAAAGATATATTTATATCTGAATTAAAATAAACAATTTCTCAGCTATCAAATAATAAATAAGATCATTTAGATATTTATTGAGTGATTTTTGCTGAAAACAAGCTTGATTGAAAATTACAAGATGTCCACTCCATCATATGAATAAACTATTTTAGCATTTACTAACTTTTAATCAATTCCCCCATCATATGAATAAAATTTTACATTCTACAACTTCACTTCATAACAACTTTAAGATAAATATATTATAATGATTTATTAGCAATCATTTATTAAATTAAAGATTACCATATCAATCCTAGCCTTGGCATAAAATTTAAACCCAGTTAAGAATTAGCATATTGGCTTTTTATTAAAAATAAACATATGGAGGAATTAATTTCCAAATTCATTTCTCTTTGTCAATGCACATATTTCTTTTAGATTTACTTATAATGTTCATCCCACCATACATTCTTAATATTGAAAAGATAAATGTTCATCCTCTCTCACCATAAAATATCCAAATTCCTACTGATTCTCCATTTCTTATGTCCATCTTGAGGTCACCATATGCTTACCTCTGTTGTTAAACATTCAGGGCTTTAATTCAATCCACAGGCTCCTCACTCTCAAATGTTGGTTTGAACTCAACTCTCCCAATATCCTCTTCCTTTCTGAAACTAAACTCTCCACTCACTTTAACTACAGGATTTACTCCACTTTGTCCACCTTTGGTCTATTCAAGTATTCTACCACCTTGACTTCTGCTGAAGGAGTTGCCATCCTTATTAATAAATGTGCTCCTTCCTTCATCTTTCCCATCATACATATCAACACTCACTCTATTATCTTGGAGATGCAATTTGGGCACTTCAGAAGTTTTGTGATTTATTTATATCTGCCCTCCAATGACAGTGACACCATCATTAAATATATTATTCACCGAATCAACAACATCACAGCTACCACCTCCTTTCCCATTCTTCTTCTGGGTGACTTCAAAATGGGCTACCAGTTCTTTACAAATATCTACATCTCTTTTCCAGAGGCTTAATGTGTGGCCAGGGCTTTTTCCCAGACCATGCCTAGTCTTTCTACACCTGTAAACATCAGACCCTCATTGATTTAACATTCTACTTTCCTGATTTCCATTTCATGATTGAATCAGCCCAACTTCACACCATACCTTTTTTCAGATCACAAGACATTACACCTTTCCTTGACATTAACTCTTGCCCCCCAGTAAACCTTGGCCTCAGAAGAACAATACAATTCCTCAACAAACAAAATGCACCAATAGTAATCAAAACAAAAAAGTTGTAAGTCATGTTTTTAGAAAGATTATTTTCAGTTTATAAAATCAATGAAATAGTTTTTTAGTTTTTATTATTTTCAAACATTTGAAATATATTATTATTTAATAAGCACATTAATACCAATAGTATGAAAGGTTACCCATAGAAAAATAATTGATAGCAATAAATGCAAAAGCAACTTAAGTCCAAAAGTAGACAGGTAAGAACATTTACTTTTTATGGTATTTCCTCATATATGAAGACTTTTTTTTTAAAAAAAAAATTCTTATAAATTACACAGCTGATTTTTTCTTTTGCTGAACTACTAAACAGTTGCTTATATTCAATCCATATATTGGTTTTGTAATTTAATATCCTATGGAGTTATATTTTGCCTCTTTTCTAATTAATTTTTTTTTTTAGAATGTTTGCAAAGAATCTTATTGAATTATGTATTTTGTAATTACTATGCATTAGCTTGATTGCTAATATATTATTTTCAGGATTATTTTCTATCATGTTTTTAAACATAAATGTTAAATGGCTGCATAGATTCATAAGATTATGTTAGTTAAAGTGAATTAATTTTGGACTATTTGTTTCATAGTTGAATCAATGCTGATGGAGAAATGTACAGGTGTTTTATGTCAATATAATAGGGGGAGGCAGACACATTAGATTCTCATTCCCTTGGCCTACCTTAGCATACAGGTCATACTATCCACATAAATGCATGGCCCAAAAGGGTAGCCATTACTTGCCAATGGTCATAGATATATTTCCTATACCACTGATCTCCTTATGTTCTGGTTGGTGATAGTAAATAGTAAAGACTGCAATCCCCCATTATGGAGAATGTCTAATTTATATTCTAAATGATTATCCTGTCAGACAGATGCACATTCCTGTAATGGATGATTGTCATCCTTCTTTAATGATATCATGCCACAAATGCACATTGCTGTCAGCATGGTTTTTTAAGCTAACAACCTCATTTTGCATTAATCACATCAGTATATCAGTAAACTGGCATTGGTTTGGATGTGAACTCATAGCCTGGCATTAAAATAATTAAGTATATAAATGTGTAATCTATGTAGCATATTTACATTTGACAAATTATTAAATTTATATTAAATCTTAAGTTCATCCATCTGTGCAAATAATGTAAATTAAATTCATCCAGTAACTTTTCTTTTAATGTGTGTGCATAATAATAAAAATGTTTTTGTTTGATTAATTTTGGCAATATCTTATTTTTATATATTTTTATTAATAATATTTTGTAAAAAATCAAGAGTTAGGAAATTTTAAAAATAGACTGAGTGATATTTTAAGGTCAGCTTCTCCATGAGCTAGTAACGGGGGCTATCGATAGATAAAAGTTGAACCTCACCCATATGTATCTACCATCTTTATAAATCCTCCAGGTTTGAATAACCTAGTGGTGCCCTGGCATGGCAGATAAGGTTGTGACATTGAGTCAACCATTATAATTGTCTGCACAACATGGCTTAATACATTTTAGCCATAAGAATTTTAGAAATTGTGCCAGTAAAAAAATGAATAGTTATATTTTTGTTTTTTTTTATTGAGGTTATAAATTTGAACATAATGTAAAAATACTGACAGAAAGTAAAATGCACTCATAAGCATATACATGAGTAAGGAAACTGATAAAATATAACTTAGAAAAGTAATTGTTGGGAAGACTGGTTAATAAAAAGAAAAGTAAGAAAATAGGGAACTGTTGAGGGGGGAGGCACATTCTCGAGTGAGGTAGAAATGTGGGAATTTTTTTTTGTGTAATTACTAATCAAAGAATTCAGTAAAATTTTTCTAACATATGTTTACTAACACTTAAGTAAATTCTTTTTTATTTTTTATTTTTTTTTTGTTTTTGATGAAGTTTGGTGATATGTAACAGTATACATATATGCCGTTACATTACTGTCAATAAAAAAGTAAAAAGAACGATAAGTAAAATCATTCTCAAGTATTATTATAAAACTATTAATTAAAACTTTGTTTAAACCAAGATATATAATTGCACAGGTGGAAAACTATTAAATAATTACTTAAAAGTTAAAGTTAAAATGTAAAGATAAAAGGGTGCTGATATAGTACGTGCTTGGTGGCCATTTTGAATTTGAAAACACCCAAAAAACACTGATGGCATTAAATTGACCATCAGATAAAATATCAACTAAAAAAAAATTCCTAGTAATAAAATATGTTTCTGCTCAAAAAGTGAACTGCCCAATAAATGATGTGAATGAACACACAGTTCACAGAGAAAATTATCATCACCAATAAGATCAGGATGAATCCAGGGAATATTAATCCTGGAATTTGATAAGAAATTCAAAATTATATAAAAGGGAAGAAAAGAAAACTTTGACCAATTGGAGTTTTGTTCTTTTATATTGCACTTGTTGATTACATAATTATTTAGCATATTTACATGTATTGTGGTCTTCAAAAATGTAAGGGTCATGTAATAAATTAGTTTCCCATATTTGTACCAGCTGATGTGACCTCAAGAGTTATGGTTTCCACAAAGCAGCAAACAATGACTGGTCTTCCCAAAAACAATATGGATACTAAATGGACTTCGATTGACACGATGCACAAGAGGTACTTCAAATAAACCCACAGCCATGAAAAGTGTAAACTTTATCATCTAAAAAAGAACTTTTCAAATACTATATCTAAATGGTACCTAACTCATAGTCTCTTATCTGATTAAGCAGAAATCTAAATTATTTGTTTTATTTTCTTTTAATATGGTTGCTACTATTATTATTATTTCCATTCTCGTAATTTTTTAAAACTAATAACTTAAAATAAGCATAAATATCTGCATAGATTCATAAGATTATGTTAGTTTAAGTGGGTTAATTTTGAGCTATTTGTTTCATAGTTGAATTAATGTTGGTGGAGGGATGTATGGGTGTTTTATGTCAATATAATCTGGTGAGGCACATTGGATTCTCATTTTCTTGTGTCACATTAGCATACAGGACATACTACCCACGTAAATGCATGGCCCAAAAGTGTAGCCATCATGTTGCCAATGGTAGTACATGTATTTCTTATGCCATTGATCTCCTTATGCTCTGGTTGCTGATAGTAAGATGGCAAAGACTGCAATCCCCCACTATGGAGCATGTCTAATATGTATTCCAAGTGATTACCTTGCCAGACACATGCACATCCTCATACTGGATGATGATCATTCTTTCTTTAATGATATCATGCTACAGATGTACATTCCTGTCAGCATGGTTTTTATGCTAACAATCTCATTTTGCATTAATCACCTTGATATATTAGTAAGCTAGCGTTGGTTTGGATGGGAACTCATAGCCTGGAATTAAAGTAATTGAGTATATAAATGCTTAATCTATGTAGTGTATTTACGTTTAACAAAATATTGAAATTGTATTAAATGTTAAATTCACCCATCTGTGCAAATAATGTAAATTAAATTCATCCACTAAATAATTTAGTTTCAAAAATTTTTCTTTTAATGTGTGTGCATAATAATAAAAATGTTGTTTGATTAATTTTGGCAGTAGCTTATTTTTATATATTTTTATTAATAATATTTTTTAAAAAATCAAAAGATAGTGAATTTTTTTAAATAGACAGAGTGACATTTTAAGCTCAGATTCTCCATGAGCTAATAACTGGGGCTATTGGTCAATAAAAGTTTAATCTTATCCATACATATCTGTCTACTTTATAAATTTTCTAGGTTCTAATAGCCTAGTGGCACCCTGGTATGGCAGATAGAGAATCTCCACCTAACCATTATAATATATATAAGTGTGTGCGTAGATTGAGATAATTAATTATTATCGATATTGGTTTTGTTTAGGTTGCTAGCCTTAAGCATTAATAGCTGTATTATCTAAGTAATACATAGTATCAGTGGAATTTGATGGTTACTTTTCAAACAGATTCTATTTGCATGTTTAATGAGGTTTATTTAAACTTCTTTAAATTAAGTAATTTCACCTTTAGCCCAGTTGCAATATTTGGTGACTATATAAGTATATTGAACCATAGATAAAGGTGGGTATCCACCTTTATTGTAATGAAGAGGTTTGCATGCCTTGACAACATATTAAGATTGTTATTGAATGTTATTGTTTTAGTACTGCTTACTTTCATATATTTATATGCTTATATTCTTCATAAATTTACTTCTTGCTTTATTAAAGAAACAAATATCTTAAAAAATTATTCTTTATATGAACTAAATTATAATGATATATAAATTATATCACTTAATTTAATTTTATTAAAATTCTTATCTTATATTTTGTAAAGTAAAAAATGTTAAACATAATGCTTCTTATTCCTTTATCTATTATTCTTTAAACTTCTTTTTTAGATTAGTTTGTATCTTGATTTATAGTTTCATTTTAAATACTTCTTATTACTAATTTACTGTCAAAACTATTAACCAAGAGTAGTTATCTCCACTCTACTCTAGATCAATCAGATATAAGCTTGAGAAATTAGTTTGGAAGTAGAGAATTTATAACAGTTAACCATCTGATACCCATTGTTTACTCAAGCATAAAATACATGGCTTTAGGATCAGATAAAGATGCTTCTCTTGGAAGCATATGAACAAGCATATAAGAGTCATGTAATATTGTTGATGATAAATTTTACTATTATTTTTATTAAATTCATTATTTATTTTTACATATACTTTAATATATTAATTTTAATTATTTTTTAATTATAATATTTTTCATCCACGAATACCCTGAGTAACTTTCTTTTTTCAAAATGAAATATTTTTATCTATTTACATAAAACCGTATACTTTAAATTTTATAAAAGCACCGCCAGAAAGAAATAGCACATATATTAAAAACCAGAAAGGAAAGATATTAATAATTTTAAAACTGTAGTTTTATTTTTAAAAAAGTCAAAAGGTTGCAATTAATATGTTTTTTTTTTAATGTGTATAGGCGCGCACAGACACGTAAGTTTATGATTGTAAATGTGATACCTTACGATGAGTACCTTTGGGAATTTACTTCAGTGTAACCCTATGTATGCATTTCAATCAGTCATAAATAAGTTGGTGGTATTTATAATTGTGCTGCAAATATACACGTATAAACCCATTATTTCTTAAAACATATTACCTCAATGCAACCTTCTTAAATAAATAATTTGCTTGTCGTGCCATTTGTTAGAAATGAAATATAGAGAAAATAGAATTCTTGGGGGGATGAGGCGTAAACGTAGATGGTTATATAGGAAAACGATAGTCAACATTTTCTTTTTTTTTGTATATAGTCTTTTTGTAAAATTACTAACCGAATGTTTTTGTAAATGTTTTCATTAACCGTGTACCGTAATTACTAACCCTAAGTAAAATATTTTTTTTTTGTTTATTTTTTTTTAAGCAAGTTTACTGATATGTAATGGGCACATACGCCGTTACATTATTTTTTTTATTAAACATGAAAAAAGAAAAGTTCGCAATTAAAAACTTTTTTTTTTAAGAATTAAAAATTGAAATTAAATTCATCTAAACTCTAATATATATATAAAATCGCACAGATGAGAAATTAAAAAAAGAAACTTTATAAAAAAAAAGAAAAAGTTTTAAAACTAAATTTTCAATGAAAACTTAAAAAGATTTAGAGATAAAAATATATCTTTAAGTTTGGAAAACAAATTAATTAATGTTATTGAAAAATGGAAATGATTATTTTAATTAGTCCAAGTGAACTAGCCCTTGCGCATTTCAAAATGTATAAGCAATGTCAGATAGGAGGAAACAATAAAAACTAATAGCAAATAAAAAGAAATCCCTCAGGAATCGGACCTCAACGAAAGGGTCATCATCATCATGATGTAATGTTGAGTTAATCCGCAAAAATAATATAAAAGGAAAGGTTTGGAAATAAAAGAATGATTATTATTAAGAGAGGACAGATACGTGTTAAGTCAGAGAGGGTTGGAGGAGAAGGGATTGAAAGATGCACTTTCAATTCCTTCAGTTGTTCAAAAAAATGAAATATCATTTTCCGATATTGTGGACCACAGAACATCAAGGCCCAGAAGAATACCATCAACCATAAAGGATGAACGGCTAACTGCACACTGATCTCCTCATGACTTCATGGGAATTAACACCTTCCATTACAAGAAATTAGAGACTATGGACATTTTTCAAAACAGTAAGAAATATATAATTAATGAACATTTCTAAACAAAAAGAACTCTAAATGCTAAACTTTTCAATATTCTAAATAGAAGAATTTCCTATCTGACTAAATTATTTATTATTTTATTTAATGTATTTTTTTTTTTTTAAATCATTTCCATTTTTTTTTTGTTCTTTTAAAGTTTTATTATGATTTTTTTTTTCTTCTTTTAAATAGCTTATGTAAATGTTAAATTTAAGTCGGGCGTGAATGGCTATATAGATTTGTAAAGTTATATTAGTTTTATTAGGGGAGGTAATCTTAGGTTATTCATTTCATAGTTAAATTGGGTCAATGGATTGGATATATTGGTGTAAGTTAGTAGATGTAGTATGAGGTTTGCTACGTGCAGAATCGCATTATATGCCGCACACTCCCATTTCTATGGAAGGGGATAGTAAGATGGAAACGCAGTCCCTTCCTATGGAGTTTTTTTTTTTTTGTTCTTCTTTCCGGACAGATGTCACACTCCTGTTCTGGGTGAGAAACAATTTCTTTTCTTAACCCTGCTGTTCAGATGTACATTCCTGACAGTATGGTATTTTGTGCTGCCGTATTCGTGTTACATTGAATACATCGATATATCAGATAGATTGACATTGGTTTAACTGTGAACTTTTGGTCTAAGGTTAAATAAGGGATAAAATATTTTCTTTTCAAATGCAATCTATGTAGTCTTTTCATACTCGACACTCTAAATAAAAATATTAAACTCATCTGTGCAAACTTATAAAAGTTAAAATGTAAATTAAAATTTAAAATCAAAGTTAAAAATGTAAGTTAAATTTTAAAATATAAAAATGATTCAAATTTTATATATGTGCATTTAATAAATGTTTGTGCGTTATTACTGGCAATGGCTTCTAGTATTTTTTAATATTGAAATATAATTAGATAAGAATTATAAAATATAAATCTCTGCTGTTCAACTGAGTTAGTGGCATGGGCTGACGGTCTGAATAATATATGTAAAGTGTAAATCTTAACTTACATATCTGCATACTATATAAATTTTCTAGGTTCAATTGGCCTAGATGGCGCCCTGTAGTGCAGATTATGGTAAGAATTAAAATTCACTTTACTCCGGACCATTATAATATATATATATATATATAGGTATTATCTTCATTATTTTTGTATATATTATAGTGTAATGAAACATTTATATTTCTATCTTCAAATTTATATTCAGCTTTTTTATTATGAATAAATATAGGAGACTTGTTTGTTATAACTGAATTCTTTTTTTTTTCAACTTGATTGCATATTAATGTAATAATCTAAGAAGTTTATTATATATATTCCATTTACCTTATTTTGATTATTTTCATTATTATATGAAATTAAAAACAATTATTTACTCTTTTAATATATAATATAAGGGACTCGAATTCAGACTTTCACACAACCCTCAACTTTCCATGCCATCTTGTATTGCTGACCCACTTGATCATATTTTGTACTAAGCCAGTACTCATCAGTTGGCCCAGATTACCATCTCCACACATATATACAATCAGTGCTCAGCTTTATATTAAGATAGCCAATCTTCATACTTTAATGGACAGGCTTTAAACTACTCCAACCCACAACTCTTCAGCCATCCATTTCATTAAAAATCTGATGAGGTAATGTTCAAAGCCCACATTAGTGCCAAGGTTGTCATCCTACCCATGTTGATTGTTTAATCCTCTGACCCCTCATGTTGTACTGGAGAATAATCTCTTTACATACATATGCAAGGGATGGCAAGCCTTTAACACACTGTTTTAAATATGTAAATTAATGCACTGTACAGGCTTACACACACCTGCACATATATAATGTAATATAAGGGACTCAAACTCAGACTTTCACACAACCCTCAACTCTCCATGCCATCTCATATTGCTGACTCACCTGATCACACACATGTTGAAAAGATAAATAATCACCAATATATGTATTTTGTGCTAAACCAGCAGTCATCAGTAGGTCCAGATTACTATCCTCACACATATATACAATCAGTGCTCAGCTTTATATTTTTGAGGGTAGCGTGAAAGTCTGAGTTCGAGTCCCTTATATTACATTATATATGTGCAGATGTGTGTAAGCCTGTACAGAGTATTAATTTACATATTTCAATATATAATAAATTGCTATATTTTTTATTCAATTTATTTTTTACTTACACTTTCCTTTATGTTATTGGTACTAGTTTAAACTCATACATATTTATTGTTTTTATTTTTTGTTTAATTATATTATTTTTGTTTTATTTTCTATTATTTGTTTAAGTAGTAAGGATTTTTCACCCTAACACATGTGCTGTACTATTTCTGTGTTATTTACTAAGGCAATAAACCTAAAGCATGTGCGGTTGAAAATGCGAAAGAAAGGACCTCTACAGGTCTTAACCACAAGCTTACGCATTGGAAGAAAAGAGTTAGTAAATAAAATCAAATTTTATATTATTTGTTTAAACTTTATATCAGAGTTTCAAAATCAGTCTATATTATTATTTTCACTATTAGGTTTTCATATACTATTATCTTTTTGTAAATCTAAGAAATATATTTTGTTTCTTGTTTTCTTTTTTATATTGTAAATTTTATGTTTTATCAAGTTTATGAACATCTGCAAATTGTTCTATTTGCTTGATTATTATCAAATATTAATAGATTCGTGTATATGTTTTTATTAATACAGATTTATTTTTATTATTCATTATATTTGTTTGAAAGTCATCTCTAAAGATACTATTTTACACTGCCTCTACTTAAAACTTTTCCCATTAATTAATAATTCTTTTTTATTTGCTTATAATATTTATTATTGAATTCGTATGTTTTTTTTTTTTTTTTTACAACTAATCCATTAGTATTAATTGATATTTTATGTTTTTATCATTTATATATCTACTAATTTTTAAATCCATATTTATATATGTGTATATAAAAATTACAACTATTTTTAAAAATGTTCGTTTATATGATTTTTTTAAAATCATTTCCCGCTGGTTTAGTGCAATGAAGGAGTGGTAAAATCCTTCGGATCGATTCCCGATAACTCTGACACTTCCGGTACTCAAATCTTTTTTGAACTCTCGTGGAATAAAGCTGTTCTGTTGTTATTATTATTATTATTTGACAGTATTTCTAGGAGCAGTATTAGAATGTCAGATTATAGAATATTGAGTCCTCGTTTCCGGTGTTCGAACTTCTTAAAAAACTCTTAAGTTATAAAGTCATTGAAATATGTTTTTTTTTAAAAATCTATTATTAAATCTTTATTATTCTAGATAAAACTGCTAATTGCTATCCATTTTGAAATTTTATTAAAATATGACTTAATATTATTTATATTTATTGTAATTTAACACACACAAAAAAGATGGATTATTCTATTAAAATATTAATAAGCATTTTAATACGTTTATATATTTATTGAAGCATTAGTTTTATCCTCATTAATACATTTTAACATCTGACGCATTTATTTCAAATGCAAAATTATGCTAATTACAAGGAACCACGGATAGGGGTGATATCCATTCATCGTTTTGGTTAAGGATTGTTTAAACCACTTCAGGCAGAAAACTTAAGGCATACGTTTCTTCAACATTATCAATTAAATACTTTGGTTTCATTACTTAATATGATATTCAAATCAGGTTCAAAATATACGTAATTAAATTCTAAAAGGAAGTTGTTCTTTAGTGATAAACTTATCTGGTTTTTCTATACTATAAAAAATTTAATTTATCACCAGTTAACTTCCTTTCAGAATTTAATTAAGTTCTTAGTACTAACATTGACGCTTGTTTTTAATTTAAGTTCTAAACTTCAGCTATTTACGTGTAGCTTTTTTAAAAAAATCTGTCATTCATAATTCTTTGATTAAGTAAAAAAACAACAACCAAGTACTTCACCGTCTGCTTGAAGTAGAATCAAACGTCATAAACATATGCATAAAAATTAAAACGGATTAATAGATACATTTTGAAAAATTGAACTGTAATTAATTACAAAATAATTAATTAATTTTGTTAGAATCTGGTTTGTTTTCTTTTGCGAGTAGGTCTTTAATTTTTCCCCTCTGAAAGTGTTGGTAGTTCATTTATTCGGGTTAATGAGTAACACATTTCAGTTGCCCTCAGATTTGTGCACCAAAATATATAGATAATGAACTGGTAATCATCTACAAGAAAGTTGTTTTAGATTCAAAATGTTTTTTTAATTTTAGGATATCTTAATAATGAAAGAAGATTAAAACAGTCCCTACCTTGCGTTAATTGAAGTGGTGCATTGAAAATTACGCTACAGAAATATTATTAATCTCAAGTCTAATGAACGACTAATAAAAATTATTAAAAGTAAATGTTGTCTGCTGAAAGAAAGTTGCATTAGAATCCAGGGGAATTATCCATAAGATAAAAGTCATAGGGGAATTATCCATAAGATAAAAGTCATAGGTTCGAAATCTGCAGGAGGATACGGGTAATATAGCATTAGGTAGGAAATTATTAAACACTGAATAGGAAATTATTAAACATTGACATTTTTGATCTATTGATTACTTGAGCTTATTTAAAGTGATAGAACTGGAATAAAAGAAAGAAATTTGCCATTAAAAATAATGGGTAGCCAGAAATCACATGATATTTTTTGTTGATGCTATAGCAATTTTATTCGTGGAATAATGTTGCTTACAATTATTAAAAAACAACTTTCAAACTCTAAAATATATAGATACTAACCTAAATTCAGATTTATATAATTATGTGAGGAAGTTGTTTTAGATTCAAATATTAAGAAGTTTTTAAATTTCAGGCTGATAACTTGATAATAAACCAATGAATAAATGATGACAGTTAAAGAAAAATGCATTAGATTAAAAAAAAAATCCAGGTGCACTAAATCCAGATCCAAAACTTTTTACTAATGAAAATTCATAAAGTACAAATTTATTTGGCGATGTAAATAAAAGTTAACTGGATAAGGATTTATTAAATATTACCCATCTTTAATTTATTGATAACTCAAGCTTACAAAAAGTGGCAGATCTATCTATCTATCTATCTATCTATCTATCTATCTATCTATCTATCTATCTATCTATCTATCTATCTATCTATCTATCTATCTGTCTGTCTGTCTGTCTGTCTGTCTGTCTATCCATCCATCCATCCATCCATCCATCCATCCATCCATCCATCCATCTATCTATCTATCTATCTATCTATCTATCTATCTATCTATCTATCTATCTATCTATCTATCTATCTATCTATCTATCTATCTATCTACCTACCTACCTACCTACTTCCATCCCCTCCCTATTTATCTAGCTCATATTTATCAATATTAAACAATAAAATTTAATACCTACCTACCTCCATTCCTCTCTATTTATCTAACTCATATTTATTCATATTAAACAATAAAATTTAATAGAGCTTTAATATTAAAAAGCACTGATCAAAATAAAGAAACTTTGCTAATGGTTTTTCATTATTTATTAACCTTTTCATCTTTCATTATTTCTGACATTTTTCTTTGTCTCACACATCAACGTAAAATATATGATAAAATGATTATTACATATCAGAAAATAATAAATTTGACTTCCTTTGATAGATATTTTTATTTACTATTGAAATAAATTTTAAATGTTCACATTTTGTTTTTGTAAATATTAAAAAAATGAGACTGTAATTAAAACAAAGACATTACATGTCATCGTTTCTAAAAAGATTATTTTCAGTTTATAAAATCAATGAAATCTTCTTTATTTCTGAATATTTTTAGAACACTTTAATGAATAATTATTTATTTCTCTAATATCTAACAAATTATGCTTTAAAAGTTTAAGTTTTTTTTTCATATGTCATAGCATCAGCTGGGAGACGAACCTGCAACAACTGTCTGCAAACAACTGCTTGCTTGCAAGGCAGCTGCACTGACCTCTCGATTAACAACACTTGACAATAGTTTAAGTTTTTTAAATATTTATTGCAAATTTATAATTTTTTCTTACTCGTAAATATCAAGTAGGTTGTTTATGTCAGAGATAGAATTTTCTAACTTGCTTCAGGCCATATTTATGTTATCTACTAATATAACATAATATTTTTGAAAATAAAGTATTTCAAGTCAAAATAAGTTATTAATAATTTATATTTCTTGATATCTAATAAATATCATCTAAATCATTTTAAAAAAAAAATCTAAAACTGTAATAAATTTGCAAATAAATATGTTTTTTCCATTATTGGAAACTACAACATTATAAAATGCTGAATGTTTTAAAACCTTGGCAACAGACTATGGCTGAACATGTTAAGATGGGGCTTATATCTATTGTAAGAGTGGGAATTTTGAATTTCACATTTTTTTTGCAGAAATTTTGGGTGAAAATTTTATTATAATAAAACATACTTTACACACATTTTAACTTATAATACTTATGAAAAAATTCACCAGGGGTCAAATTGACCAAAAGGCGATTTTCTGTCATCCGGAAATGTTAAATAAAAAAATAGACTAAGAAAATTTATTACAATACAATTGCTTATAATTAACTTGGAAATTATAAACAGATTGCTTTTCAACTCAAATTCACTTTTCTTCTACTGTGCTATTCTGCACAGGACACAGTAGAGAAAAATCACTACAGATACAGATAGTACTTTGATAGATCATACTACTTTCTCATAGTGAGAAAATAACAGAAGTTACAAAAATACAGATTAAATATTAATGTGCATGAAAAAGAAAAAGAATGAAGAAATGCTTTTATTCATATAAATGCACTAAAAAATGATAAAAAAAAATTTTTTTTTTTTTGCTTTTATAATATTTTTGGTATTATGCAATTAAAAATATATTCTGGATAATTACCTTAAGATTATTTCTAAACATGACCAGCCCCCACTTCTATTTCTGGTTGCATAATATCAAAAAAATCATGAAAGTTGAAGAAAGTTTATTTTTTAATTTTAGTGCGTTTAGGGCAATAAAAGAATTTCTTGTAATGAGGTATCAGAAATCCTATCTTATGTTTTGCATCACTGCAAATTAGATTTGTTTATTGATTTATACAAAGGCATAAAATTTTAATCCTTCCCCAATCATTAAAGAGTTGTGATGCAATGTGATGCAATGCACTATGGCTTCTCCTTTATTGAAGTCATGAATCTCTCCACCACTATGCCCAGAGAAACATATTAGCCACCTTCCCTTCCCATTCCCCATTCTAAGTTTTTTCCATATTCTTCTTTATTCTACTCTATACCATTTCCTCAACATCATCTTTGTCCACGCTGTGGCTTTTATATCTATTATCTCCCTTATCTTTTCCCAAACCCAGAATAAAAAACCAAGAACTAACTTTCTGTATATTCATTTTGTTTATATTTATTCTCTGTCCACTTCATTCTTTGTACCCTTTCTGCTTGTAAACATTTACATTCAATTAACAGATGCTTAATATTTTCCATGCCTTCCTTACATAACTTACAGACTAAATCACTCACATTTCTCCATTTGTTTATATATTGCCTTGTTACTAACGATCCTGTTTGAGTCTTAAATATTAAACTACTTTCCTTACTATTATCATAAATTAACTGTCACCAAATATTCTAGTTTCCTTCTATATATATATATATATATTTAAACTATTTTTACTTTGTATACTAGCTTTACATCTCTCCAACTCTCTATTTTTTAATGCATATATTCTCTATCCCATTTTTTGCCATTATAGCACTCAAAAATTCTTCTATCGCAATCATACCATCTTTTGTACAAATATACTGACATAAAAGTTTTTTATCCAAATCTTCTGCATTCCTTTCTTACCCATCTTGTTGCCTGTTCTTTATTTAAAACCCAATTAAATACTATTTTGACTATTCTCTTACTACCATAAATTATAATGCAAATCCTAGGGGCCCTCTAAGATCACAATAATTGTACAGTTCAATACTATATGCTTTTGATTACATTGTAATGTAGTTGGGAATTTTTGATATTTTTTAAAACTCGTTTTTACTTATTATTGTAAATCCAACCAGTCAATAATCTCATTCCATATCGTTAAAATTAGGAATTTAAATATTTTATTTAACTCAATGGATTGATTTATAATACAAACAATGGTTTTTAAATTACACTTTAAAATCAATGTGTTTGAATCGATTTTTATTATTTGCACAACCATATGTAATTATTCTCATCATCAATTATTCTCAATATGTAACTTTAATTTGCTTTTATTTTTTCAGTTATTTTATGTAGTCATTTATTTTTTAATATTTAATATGAAATATTTAATTAAGTTTAAAGCCCACTAAACTTTCTGTGGTTTAGACTAAATTCATTACTGAATGAGACTGTATTGTCACTATAATATAGCTTACAATTAAAAAAAAAATTAACTGAAAAATCTACTAATATAATCGGAGCAAATAGTTTCCATCTTCTCTGCTTACTTTTAACATCGTATTAGAGACAATATTTGTTCTATTTGACATATTTCAGAGCCATCTATTGTAGACTTGAGTAATCAGTGGACATTATATAATAATTTTATACTCACATCTCCAGACTTATTTTAGAATTACAGGGTTTGTTTTTATAATAAAGAAGATTAGTGTACAATAGGGTGAAAATTCAATGCTCTTTGCTGGTGAAAACCAATCATCTGAAAATAATGGACAACTATAGGTATAATTAAAGGGAATTTAAACACAGACTTTCAGGCTCTCTTTGCTCATCCACTCCATCTTATACAACACACATGACCACATTCATGAAAAAAATAAATGATTTCCAATATATGCATTTTGTGCTGAACCAGCACTCATCAGTTGGACTGGATTATCATCTCTCTCCCACACATATGTAATTAGTGCTCAGTTTATATTAAAATAGCAAACCTTCATACTTTAATGAACAGGCTTAAGTCTGCTCCATCCTCTAACTCTTCAGCCATCCATATCATTGAAAATCTGATGATGGAATGTTCAAAGCCCTTGTTAATGCCGATGTTGTTGTTATATTTATGTTGACTCAATTTACTCTGACCCCTCATATATGGGTCTTAAGTCCATTTAAATACATAGAAGAATGGGAAGAATCTGAATCTGTAATATTTGAATACAAGTATAATGTATATATTTAATCTTGATGTAATTAAAAGGGATTTGAACACAGACCTCCAATCTCCATTCAGTCATCTAGTTCATCTTATTCTGCCCATTCTCCTTCTGTGTCCCCTTCTGCATATTTAAATACATGATTGAAGGGATTTTGGAAGTCTGTGTTCAAATCTCTTTTAATTATATTAAGCTTAAATATATACATTATACTTGTATTTAACTGATCAAAATTACAAATCCGAAACTCACCCAGACTAGTTTAGCTTTATGCTTTTAATGTTTGTATTTAACTATAAGACTGCCACCTAGTTCATTGATTGATCAAACTTTACAACGATAGATGGCTGGAATAAAGTAAATATTTAAATTATTGCCCCTTAATACAATAGAAATATTTAGTATTAAGCAATTTAAATAAACAAGCAGGCAAATAACAACATGTTGTCGTGGACCAATTAGCATATTTTATCAAGCATAAAACATTTTTGTTCAAATATTATTCATGCAAGTGAATGATTAAAAAAAATATTACTAACAAGGAAGCATTTTATTTTTATAGCATAAAATTAATTTTTATTCATAATAAATAAAATATTGAAGCGCTGTCATGTGTACACGTAGAAATATATATATATTATTTCATATGCAGAAATTATCTGGTTATCAGTGAATTGAATTCTTTCTGCTTTAGGATAAATTAGTCAGAGGTTTTCAAAATAAATGAGAAATTATTCTTTAAATACTCAATATTGTGTCTGCTTTTGTGGTTCAGAGTAGCGTCAATACATCTGATTTGAGAGTAAAATGTTGTCGGTTCAAAATTCCATACTTCATATTCATTGCTGAGGAGGTCATAAACTATTCAAGAATCAAGGCTCTCGAATGTGAAACTCTTCCTGAGATATAGCCGTCCGTTATTATAATGTTATATTCATATAAACACTTCATTTTCAAAAGTAAGTCAAAACATTGCTGATATATTGTTTATAAATTTGTATTTATAATGAATTTTGAAAATAATGATAATAATATTAAAAGCATTTTATTGCTTGAGAAGTCATGGAAAGCTCCAACGAAACTGTCAGCGTCATTCCAAGATCTGATACTCAATCACCGTGCTAAACTGCATAGGACATGTGGTAAAAAGGAATAAGACCAATATATTTCATTTTAGAAATACAGTATAAACACCACATAATAAATATAACTCTCTCTCCACTTTGGATCTTAAACTTTTTATTATTGTTAAACAGAATATTTATTCATATTAATGCATTTAGACTTTTCCCCACTATAAATTACATCCACTAATAAAGTATAAAGAACCTATAATAACTTTTAACCGCTGCGATCTCTCGTGCATTATCCAAATACCAGATATTAATAATCCAACAATTACCTTATCGAAAGAATATAAACTTTCTTGGATATAGATTAATTTTTCTTGGATATAGATTTACATAATCCATAGATATTTCAAGATAATTAGTTTTTAAAAATTTTGCATATATATATATTATTTGCATAAAAAGGTTCTTTATCATCATCACTTTTTAACCATTATTGATCCACTGGTCTCTCCAAGTTCAACTCATCTTCTCCAATCTCTAACCTCTCTTCTCCATATATATCACCATAATTTCTTATTTCATTCATCCATTTCACACGTGGTCTCTTTCTATGTCTCTTACAATCTCTTGGAATTCAGTTTAAGATTTCAATTGTTTATCTATTATCACCTCTTCTAGCAATATGTGCAACCCAACATCACTTCAGTCTGATTTTTTCAATGAGGTCAGTAACACCTGTTTGTACTCTTACCCATATATTGTGTTTTCGCTCTCTTCTTATTACTACCAACATGCATCCCTCCATACGTCTTTGAGTGATATGAAGTCTCTGTTTGCTTTTCTATTAAGTGTCCAAGTCTCAGATCCATAAGTAAGAACTGATAAAACACATTCAGTAAAAAACCTTTCTTTCCAAACTGTAGCTATATTTCGTTTTAATATTATTTCTACCAAAAGCTCTCTAACAAGTTTAAATCTATGATTAATTTCATTCATTATGTTTCCATTCATTATGTTTCCATCTGTGATGATAATCGTACTAAGGTATTTAAAATAAGGTTGTTTTTAAATTTAAATTGTTTCTTAAGCTTGGTATAGTAATAGTTTGAAAAATTAATCGATGCTATATCAATGAGCTATCAATGAGCAACTGATAAAAATTGTAATTGAAGATATTTCTGGCTAAAAATTTGGGGAATATAAATATATATTTTATTATTCTAACATAGTTGTTTTTTTTTATTATCTATATTTAATTTTGACCCATTATTTATTTTAAATGAGTGAAAAAAAAAAAATTTCATTGTTTAAATTAAGAGAATAATTGTTTCTGTCAAAGCGTCCATAAAATTTGTTCATACTCTCTCTCATTTTGTCTCCATTTTTTAATTATATTTTTTATTCTCTTACCCTTTTGTCTTCAATTACTTAAATTAATATAGGAGCTGGCCAAAATGATTTTTTCCAGCATCGTTTCCTGTACTTACTATGATAAGGGAATTGTGTACTCATGCGATCATACTTTCATTATTTAATTACATGCATAACAATTCGACTCTAATTTAGTCTCTCTTTTAATCTCCCCCCCCCTCTCATTTTTAACAAACCCTTATCAGTAGTAAGAAAGAAAATAATGAACTGTATTAAAATAGGCATTAAAGGATTTATGAATACAGACTTTCAAGTTCTTTTAGCTATTCACATTATCGTATATAACCGATACACATGACCACACACATGTGAAAAAAATAAATGATCTCCAATACCAATATCTCATGCTGAACCAGCACTCACCAATTGGTCCGGATCATCATCTCACACATATATACAATCAGTGCTCTTTTTATATTAAGATAACAAATCTTCAAACTTTAGTGAATAGGCTTCAATCTTCTCCACCCTCCAACTCTTCAGCCATCCATACCATTTAAAATCTGATACATGATTATATATGTGTGTGGGAAATGATGAACTGGACCAATTTATGAGTGCTGGATGAGTATGAAATATGTATATTAGAGATCATTTATTTTTATCACATGCATGTGATCATGTGTGTCAGTTATATATGATGGAGAAGATGTTGAA
The DNA here is from genome assembly GCA_028023455.1 of Epiperipatus broadwayi. NCBI lineage: Eukaryota > Metazoa > Onychophora > Udeonychophora > Euonychophora > Peripatidae > Epiperipatus > Epiperipatus broadwayi. The sequence goes on from JAQFVV010006488.1 coordinate 936,027, forward strand.
GGAAGCTTAAAAGTCTGTGTTCAGTGCTGGTTGAGTATGAAATGTGTATATTAGAGATCATTTATTTTTATCACATGTGTGTGGTCATGTGTGTCAGTTATATATGATGGAGCAGACGTTGAAGGAAGCTTAAAAGTCTGTGTTCATCTTTAAGTTTGATATTTACAATATACTAGTATTGATTTATTAAAACAGGAATTGAAACAGAAGTTATATTTGGGCAATTTCTATTTTACAATCCATTTATTAAATAAGTAAAAAAAATGATAATGGTCTGTCTTAACAGGCTGTCTAGAACACTGCACCTAGTGCAGGTGTTCCCAAAAAGTTGGCTTTAAGTGAATTATTCAGCACACCCTATTCACTATAATAAGAAATGAACAGTAATTATGTTTTCATAAAAGCTTTATTGGGTAAATAAATCCTAATAGGGTATTTTGAGTTATCAAACCCTGCAGTGAGAAAAATCATGTAAACTCACTATACCCTGTCTGAAAGGAGATCTGAAATAGAGCTGGTGTGACTGGCAGCCAGTACCAACATGAAAATGCCCCAAAATGTTGATAACATAGCAATTTTTGGAATATGTTAATAGTATAATATACTTATTTATCTGTTATTCACAGTACTCCCTGGAGAAACTTCCTGTAGTTCCTGGTGTACAGGTATTGCAGATCAGAAACCTGTAACCTAGTGGACTTCTGCTTATTAAAGAATAAAAATAATAGAATACTGATTTGAAATGGATTGTAGTTGGGGAAGGTGCTTGATGGTGGGTAGAACAACCATGCAAATGAGTTGAGGTGTTTATTGATGGAAGGATTAAATATTCTTGGGATATCTTTTTCAATATCCATCAGGAGAGGGCTTGTGTCTGCTGTGAAGCATAGGGCACTGAGAGGGGAGCCTTGAGGGAGAGATTTAAAAGGTTTGCAGCCTGGTGTTAGCTTGCCATTCAATGAGACAAATATTTCTCTGTTGTTTAATAAATTGCATCATATTCAACCAGCAGGTTTAGAAGAACGTCTATGTGCACTGAATTGAAAGCTGCAGTGATATCCAGCTGGACAGCAATGGGTTTACATTTCTTTTGTATTCTGATATAGTAAATGACAGTGGTAAAATTAGCTATACCATGTGAGGTGGAGGAGCCTTTTTCTGGTATTAATTAGGAGAAATGTGTTTGAGGACTATAGGTTGAATTTGATTCTTGATGACTGACTCCATTATCTTGATAAGCAATGAGGTCATAACCCTAATAAATCAGCTATCTGGCAGATACAGTCAGAAAAACAAATGCCATCTACCTATACCACCAAGCTGCAAAGATTCTTGGGGTTTTCATTCTTCAAATCCTCAATGGCAATGGCCAGAGAAATACAGGATGGTATTGTCCAAACAACAGAACCTATCAGCACATCATTCTCTAAAGTTTCCCTCTCACTATACAAAAACATAGGCCTCCTGCATATGACAATATTACAAAAAATTACATATTACATGCCCTTCATCAAACTAACCAAATAGTTTCAGAATAAAATTAATTGCCTATGCATCAAACTCTTCTGGAGAGGTAAGACTGTGGCTATCAGCCTCTGATGAATCCAACTGCCTTGGAGGTTCAATGGTTTATTTTTCCATTCTATTCAAGCAGACATCCTCCAAAACATGCACAATATGCTACATAATTTAATACACTCTTTTTTCTATAACAACATTACCAAAAAGGTCTCCTCAACAGATCAACCACCACCAGGGAAAATGCCATGGATACCATCCCTTATCAATCACCTAAATCACACAAGCCAATTATGGACATCAATCTTGACATTAAATCACTTTGTGGGATGCATACCACCTAATCAATCTTCACCCACAACTTTCCAAAAATAGCCTCAACCTCACAAACCAAAAGTTAATCACCCACTTTAAAAGATGGTGTCTGGAGTCCAAATATCTGGGCTTCATCATCAAAATTAACCATAGTGTGCTTCCTACAAACTAGTTCCTGTTTTACCAAAGAGGAAACTTCATCACTGATCCAACTTGCAGTTTATGCTCTCATGAACCATTGAGCACTTCATATATCACTGTCTAAATTTTAAAACGGTCAGAGATATAGTCTCTGCCAACTCCAATATCAGACCAAATGTAATTCTCTTGCTCATAAAAGTGATCCATACTGGAACATTCACAATTATTAGACTATTTTTATCCTCTACGCAATCTGGGTAGTACACTGCAAGTTGATAATGAAACTGCCTTGTCTAGACCCAGGTTTGTTGTTCTGCAAAACAATAAAAAAGATCATGAAAAGAGATGAGCTATTCTCTCACCAAAAATACTTTGAGGACACTTAGACCCTATTCACAGATAATAACAACAGAATAATAAATATGCCCACCCACTAAACCATTGAACAAGAACTCTCAGGACTTAGCATAACCTCATTTAACTTTGTGTATATATTCTTTCCAAGTTATACACATAGTAATTAATAAATATATTTTTGAAACAAGAATAAAAATAATAGACAAACTAAAAATAGAAAAGATAATGATGGGAAAACAAGAGAGGTAAAGATATTAATAAAAATGAGCATTAATTTTTTATTTTTCTAAATATAAGAACTTAGAATAAATAAATTTTGATGAAAACTTTAAACTGAGGTTTTGAATAACTAAAAAACAAAAAAAAAAATTGACAAGATTTAAAATTGACTTCTAAAGAAACAAAGTTTAATTGAATGAGTAGATAACTAAAAGGTTTTTTTTTTCTTAGAAAGGGGGATAATTAAAGATAAGAAGATTACAAGTTGGTTTTTCTGCTGTTTATTTTATTTGTTCTTCTTTTTGTTTATAATTTATATTAATGAAACCAGTAGTAATACTAATTGGTGACCATTTATTTATATTTCATTCGACATAGGATTCATAAAGGTAAAAAAAAAACCTTAATTTTTTGTTCCAACTTATATTAGAGTAGACTTTAAAGCACATGTTATTAAAAACAGTGTTTTGATCCAAAATTATTGGCAATAAACTCAAGTGGTCTGCTGTTAAATAAATATGAGGTGTGATATGATGCATGGTGTCTTCTTATATGGAGTCAAGAATCAAAACTATGCCCAAAAAAACCTGTTAGTGATTTGACTTCCCTTTCCACTCCCCATGAGCCTCAAGTTTCCACATATTCTTTTCTATCCTCCTCCACAACATAATCTTTGTCAACTCCATGACCTTTACTAAAACCCCCTTATCTTTTTCCAAACCCAGCATAAAAACCAATAAGCTACTTTCTGTTTAATCACTTTGTTCATGTTTATTCTTCCACAACTTCATTATTTGTACCCTTTCAGGCAATTACATTCAACTAACAAATGCCTAATAATTTCTATGCCTCCCTTACAAGATTTCAGATTAAATCACCCAGATTTTTCCATTTATATATATATATATATTCCCTTGTTGCTAAAGATCCTGTTTAAGCCTTAAACAGTAAACTACTTTCCTTGCTATTATCATTCTTGTTTACTTCTATAAATATTTAAACTCTTTTTACTCTCCATACTAGCTCTCCATCTCTCCAATTCCCTATTCTTTATCAATGTGTAGTGTTAAGGAATGGGATAATCATCCCACCTTTTGTATAAGTATACTGACAAGTTCTTTATCTAAATCTTCTGCATATCTCATTACCTTTCACACCCATCTTATAGCCAGGCTTTTATCCATAGCCCAATTAAATACTATTTTGGCTATTCTTTTATTATTCATAAACTGCAATCTACTGAACATTTTCATTTTGCTTTTTGCATCTCTCATATAAAAACTTTACCATCCCATTTTCCCTTGAATTGCCTCTTTTATATCCACACTTCTGAATCTAATACAAGTCTTCCTACATCTCTTTGTACTTTTTCTAAGTAATCTAATACCTCTTTACTAATACATAATGCATCATTACCATATGTTAACACTGCTACTGCTACTCCCTTCCATGTAATTATAGTTACATCATATTTATTATATGAGAGCACTTAATTTCTTTATCAATCCATTTATTTTCTTTGCTTCATTTATTCAATTTTTTCTCTCATTCATCCAGCAATTTCTCTGATTACTTAAGATAATTCTCAAATAGTTATATCTATTCACCAAACTTAAGTTTATATCCCTCAATAAAAATTCTTTGTCTTCTCTTTCCCCTGTATTAATCATCATTACTTTTGATTTTACCCACCTTTGCACATGTCCTCAGCATAACTTCCAATCTTCCCTTCTTTCTGCACACAAACAAACATCATCTGCAAATAAAAGACCTGACAATGTATATACTCCCTTGCCACCTATTAAGGTTATCTCTACCCTCTTCCTAGTCATTCTATTAAAGATAACAAAAACAAAATAGGGAATAGAAAATATCATTGCCTTAGTCCCACCTCCTTTTTAACTTTGACTGATTCTATATTCCCTAATTGATACATATAGTAATTATTTTGATATAAATTTCTTAATAATATCTACTAAAACTCCATCCATTCCCAAATTTGCTAAACTTACCCATAATCTATTTCTATTTACTTTATCATACACATTCTCTGTATCTATAAAAACCACATGTCTATATGTATTCCTATTTATATCCATATGTTGTGTAACTACCAATAAACTGTCTCCTATATGCCCATCTGATTGAAAACCTCCTTGCATTTCTTACAATATATTATTTTGTTCTATCCATTTTGCAATTCTTCCAGCTATCATATATGAGAAAACATTATATTGCATACATTATTGCTATTGGTCTATAACTGTTTAACTTTCTATGATCCTTATCCTTCCCTTTAAATAATAGCCTTACTCTTGTATTACTTCAACTACCTGGAAAATCTTTCTTCATTGCCATCTTATTAAAACATGATAATAGCTTTACTTTTGCCCTATGCCCTAAATTCATTACCATCTCTGCTGCCCATCCATCTAAAGCTCTTGCCTTTTCACTTTTCAATTTTTTACTTGCCTAATTCAGTTCATTTTCTATAAATTATATATTCCCATTAGTATATATATGCTCTCATATATCACTTTGTCTTTCACATTTAACATCTTTTCTATATCCATGATGTACTTGTTTAAGACTATTTCTAATTCTTCTCTAGAGATGCACTCTATTCTCTCAGCATCTTGTAATACTAATTCCCTTTCCCCTACATTTCTTCTTTTAATGTATTTCCAAAATTTTTTTTATTCCCATCTCTTCCACTTTTATTAATATCTTCCAACAGTTTGCTATTCAATTTCATTCTCTCTTTATAATTATCTATTTTAGCCAACTTCTTATTTTCTAAGTACTTTTTTCATTTAGTATTAACATCTTTTTCACTTTCTTTGTTTTTAATAGCACACTTATATTTTCTGCATGCTTTCCCCTCTCTTTTACACTTTTACTAACTCTCACTTTAGGAATTACTTTTACTCTGAATATTCTCACTTAAAACCCTATTTGCCACTTTTTCTATTTCACTACACCATTTCTTATACTCAACCCCAACCAACTCTTCCATGGTTTCTTCCAACTTGTATTTTATACTCTTCCAACATATTTTTATCATTAACTTTTCATCCACATCTTTCATTATCCTTTCAACATTTATTACTATTTTTTCATCACATTACTAACCATTTCTTTTATAAAGAAGTTATAATCACTATTATATACTCTCTCTTTATTATCAAAGATCTTTCACTTTCCATCCACATCTTTCATTATACTTTCAACATTTATTACTATTTTTTCATCACATTACTAACCATTTCTTTTATAATGAAGTTATAATCACTATTATATACTCTCTCTTTATTATCAAATATCTTCATTTTCCATACTTTATTCATTATTTCTTTCTCTACTAATACCTTATCTATTGCATGGAATATATTATTTCTAGACCATGGGGTATTAACCCTCACAAATATTCAATAAATTTCTAATGGTCAAATTCACCCTCTGACAAAAACTCTTCAAAAGGTATCCATTCTTATTATTTACCTCAACAATTTTTTTAATATGCCCATTTATATCCCCTATAACCATTATTCTCTTCCCCTTTTCTTTGAAATGCTGTATATCCTTAACTAAGAATTCATATATTCTATTGTTCCACTCCATTATAATTTGACTATCTCCAGTGGCTATATACACTATAGCCACCACCATTCATTTTTGTCTTCCTAACCTTATCTCAAACTACGAATGTTCTTGACATCTAACAGTATTTAAATATTTTTTTGACATAGCTCCTATACCAACCACCCCCCTTTTTATTTTCTATTTATACCCTGCCATACCAAGTCTTCCAGAATAGGTTTTTCTTCTCTTCTTAGATGTGTTTCCACTACTGCTAATACCTCAAGCTCTTCATTTTTAATTGCTTTGTTTAATTCCAGACATTTTTCTGGTCTCTATTCAAATACCCAATTTTAATAATTTCTTCTTTTCTAACTACTCTTTTATAAATTCTTTTGACTATTTCTTCTTCATTACATTTATAAATTAACTTGCTTAGCATTAATTTTACAGATCCATTCCCTCTATATACCTACATTTATATCTAAATCAGCTACCCTTTGATTATTACTTACATTATATCCATTCTTCTTCTTTCTGATAACCCTGCCACTTAAAACCCCACCCCCTTTATAAGTTTCCCAAACTAGATACTTTAAAATCAAATTCACTAAAACTTCACTTAGTACAATCCATCTTTATTATATAACCCCCTTTTTCCAATAAAAAAATCCCACACTTCCACAAACATGACATCACTTCTCTTACACAATTTTTTCAATCTCTCATTTATAGAATATGCCCTATCTACCATATACCGCTTGTCAAATCTTGGTAATAATCCAACTATTCCTACTCTTCCTTTAATCTTTTTCAAATTCTTAATCACTTTTATAAACTCATCCATTACTCTGATAGTTCTGACATATTATTAGACCCTACCAAAACACACACATCTCTATTTCCTTGTTTCTTTACTTTATCTGTAACACCCCTAATTCTAACTCCAAGCAATCATGTATCTCCACATTCTCTAATTAATGAATCTCCTATCAATATTGTCTCATAGTCTACTTTCTCTGCTTCATCCATAACATTCTCTATTATCTTCTGAACTTCTTTATCTATTTCTTCCTTATCATTACTACTCAATAATTCCTTCATCTGCTCACACTTTGCCTATAATGATTTTAATTTTGCTTCTACATCCTTTACCTTTTCCTCTAACTTATTTATTCTTTGGCTTATTATCTCCATTTCACTACTATTTTTTCCACCCATATCTCCTGTCACTCCACTACAACCATACTCTATCATATCTTCCTCAATTGCATTTTGCCCCATTTCTCCTGACTTTCTCCTTAAACCATCTACACTTAGAAACCACTTTTTCACCTCTTTTATCACATTTACACACTGTCTACATAATCATAAACCTGTTACATCCTTCATAGTCTTATTTAAACATTACAAGTGATAAACCTCATCACATACAGTACATTCTACCACAGCATGCCTAATTCCTTTCTGACCATTATATATGCATTGTGGAATACAAATGCAGTCCATATTCAATATTTTCCAAATCACCTACTTTATATTTGACTTTATACTTCCTATCCTACTCTTCAAACCTCTTTTCATGGAAAAATAAAAACTTTTTTTCAATAACGATCATTCGATAACCGTGAGTTTTCCAAATGTTGGCCTCCAAAATATTATCTTTTTCCTCAAATAAATCACTCCCTTTTTTAATTTAATAATAATAAATTTTTTTAATGGCAAACTTACTAAAAAAATCAATTAACCTTACATACAATTTAGTTATAAAATATCTTTATATTAATACACATTCAACAAAATAATTTTTTAACTTCTATATTTAAAAAGGTGAAGAAACACTTTCTAAATGTTACCAATTCCCAATCTTTCTAATTTCATATTTCTTGTAAGCATAACTTTCTCTCACTTTCATACAACAAATAAACAATCTTTGTATCGATGTTTTCAGATGATTAATTGCATAGAAAAGTAAACAAGTTCAACTTATCTTTCAGCACAGAGTAAAAACATCAGCACAGGAAAGCAACTAAATATATTACACTTTTATCATTAGCCATCTGATATGATGTGATGCACTGTGACTTTTCTTTATATGAAGTATGAAGTCAGGAATCTCTCAGCAATTATGCCCAGAGAAATCTGTTAGCCACTTTGACTTCCCTCTCCATTCCCCACCCCAAGTTTCCCATATTCTTCTCTATCCTGCTCCATCTCATTTCCACAACATGATCTTTGTCAACTCCATGGCCTTTATATCTAAAAACTATTCATCTTTTCTCAAATCCAGCATAAAAACCAATAAGTCACTTTCTGTATAATCACTTTGTTCATATTTATTCTTCCACAACTTCATTATTTGTACCATTTCTGCTTTCAGACATTTACATTCAATTAACAGTTGTCTATTATTTTCTGTGCCTTTCTTACACAACTTGCAGACTATCTTGTATATGTCAGCTCTGCCACCTTGTGTAAGTTAGAGCAAATAATAGATGCAGATAAAAGGTCTTCAAAAATCTCTATCAAAAGCAATGATTTTCACTAACCAGGAGTGTTGGATCTAGTATACTTTTCTTCTAGAAGCAATCTTTTACTTCTTTGTTACTACCAAACTTAATATTTTAAACCTCAGTCAATTTTTTTCTCACACTTACACAGGTCTACACCCCTTTAATATTTTTGCATTTTGATGTCCTCAATTTTTTTAGAAACTGTAGATATTTTATATTCCTTGGACAGGATTGTTGTACCATCTTAAAGGCTACGATTACTGACTTTTTTCAAAAGCTATGACTGCAATCATATACATTTTATTTAGGGATAAAAATCACCATAAAAACACTTGTTCACATCATTCTCAAAATAATATATTCATAAGGAATTTAGTTATAGTTAAAAATCAAAATGTAAAAAAAAGTAACATTATGAGAACAATTAAAGGTATAATTGTTGGACAGGTAAATAGTTCCAAAATTCAAAGGTAAAATAATAGCCATTTAAAAAAATAAATATTACACCATGCTATTGGAAGAACGTTTATTCCTGCTTAATTTTAAAACTAAAATAGCAAATTTGCTTTTCAAGTTTATTATGAGACAGAAGCATGAAATTCTGTTAATGAGTTTGTGATGAATACATGTAGTTCGTTAAGTAAAAAATATTGACAAATTCCCTGACAGTGATTTTATTTTTAGTGAATTGATTTGAAGAAAATATGGATAATTCACTACTTTATATTCCTGCATAAATAATATATCTTGTATTGATGAGAAAGTATTCATTTATTATTAACACTTGCAAAGCATAACACTCGCAAAGCGTATGCACAATTAGCTTAAAAGGCTGATATTTGAATGTATACAATTGTAAACATATGCTATATAAAATAAATGCTTATTTACATATGATTAAGTTTCAGTTGGAATGACATTTAATAAATTCTAGACAATTTCACCCACGTCATTCATTCAGACATAGTATATAGTAATTTAAAGTGACGGTTCCATCCTCATGTTTTACTTACCAGTACTTCAGATTTGCTCATATATAAACATTTGAGTCGTAGGAATAAGAGGATTCCTTTTATTCCTGCATAAATACTATATCTTGTATTGGTGAAAAAGTATTCATTTATTATTAACACTTGCAAAGCGTATGCACAATTAGCTTAAAAGGCTGATATTTGAATGTATACAATTGTAAACATACGCTATATAAAATAATTGCTTATTTACATATGATTAAGTTTCAGTTGGAATGACGTAGTAAATTCTAGACAATTTCACCCATGTCATTCATTAAGACATAGTATATAGTAATTTAAAGTGACGGTTCCATCCTCATGCTTTACTTACCAGTACTTCAGATTTGCTCATATATAAGCATTTGAGTTGTAGAAATAAGAGGATTCCTTTTATTCCTGCATAAATACTATATCTTGTATTGGTGAGAAAGTATTCATTTATTATTAACACTTGCAAAGCATATGCACAATTAGCTTAAAAGGCTGATATTTGAATGTATACAATTGTAAACATATGCTATATAAAATAAATGCTTATTTACATATGATTAAGTTTCAGTTGGAATGACGTTTAGTAAATTCTAGACAATTTCACCCATGCCATTCATTCAGACATCGTATATAGTAATTTAAAGTAATGGTTCAATCCTCACGCTTTACTTGCCACTACTTCAGATTTACTCATATATAAGCATTTGAGTCATAGGAATAAGAGGATTCCTTTTATTCCTGCATAAGTACTATATCTTGTATTGGTGAGAAAGTATTCATTTATTACTTTCATTTATTATTAACACTCACAAAGCGTATGCACAATTAGCTTAAAAGGCTGATATTTGAATGTATACTTTATATTAATATAAAAGTTAAAAGCAGAAATCCTGCTTAAAATGATTGGCATATTAAAATTGCAAAGACATAGCAGAAATTTGCTGACTGTAGACATTTTAAAAGTTTTTGATGAATTCAAAAAGTGACTTGTAGATTTACATCATTATAAAATTAAACCCCTAAAATATCACTTGAGCACCATTATTTATGGTTACACTCTGTTAATATAGCAGCAACTCTCTCCAAACAGTTACACACCCAGTGTAAAACATAGTAATCAATGGATTCTAGATTTGTCTGGGATATTGGATGAGTATGCATTTGATATGGATTTTGATGCATGAAATTTCTAGCACTCATTAATTATTATGGCTTGCACTAGGTGTTACTACTGTTCGGAGAGAGTTGCTATTGTTTTAACATGGCATAATCCTATTAAAATTCTAAATGTTCTTTTATTTTTTAAACAGATTAATGAACTCAGATGATATTTCTTAATGATATATCCATTCTCTCTACTGAAATAGTTTTGGACACAAATATCCAATAGAGTGAAATGAAAAGAGTGAAGATGCTTATGGGATACTTTTAAGTATTATTAAAAATCGAAAGAGCGCAGGTGCTTCTAAGATACTTGAAGCTTAAAATTCGATGGTGATATTAGATTCAAAACTATTTTTTTTAGAAATGTATGTATTTATGAAGATCTACAATCTGATCTTAAAGATGCAAATGATGAAAAAAGTAAATAATTGTAATTTGTCTTCACTATTATTCAACCCATCAAAATTACTATAAAAATTTTGTTAAATAGATTATTCCTGGTCTTAGTTGAATGTTTATTAAAATCTCTACAGGCATAAAGAGTCAAGAAATGCTATAGATATGGTATTTATTGCCAGATAAATACTAAAAAAAGTAGCAGAGACAAAAATATGATTTATATGTTGCTTTTATTAGTTTAATCAAGAAGTTTGACTCAGTTAATCCAAATATTTCTGCTGAAGTTTGAAGTTATTTAGTTATTCATATTATTACTTTCTGGCTGCAGAAAGGAGTTTGCTATTAACTGAAAGAAGACCCTTTGATTCCTCTTGGAGGCCTTAAAGGAACTGAGTAGGGCAAATTCCTAATGTCCACTCCATACATTCTTGTCATTGCAGCAGTTATTACTATGTGATTATTCATATAGTATATGGACATGGATGGGCTGCTCACCAACATGCATTAGCCAGTGTGGTGAGTTTATTGGCTTTTTACCTCTGAGTTTAAGATCAAGGAACACCATGGTCTTTCTTCTCAATTGCCTGATAAGGCAGAATGAATGTTTGTGTAAATGATATTTTCCTAATATATATATATATATATATATATATATATATATATATATATATATATATATATATATATATATATATATATATATATATATATATATATATATACAATTATGACAGATAAAAATAAATCATGGCCCTTATTTCCAGGAGGCTGTAAAGTCACCAACCAAGGCAGCAGTTGGTGGCCAAAGGTGGAGGGTGCTAAGAATCCCCTGATGTCAGACCCAGGCTGCCATTTGATGATGACTTTTTATTTAGCTACTTACAACTGCAGATCACTTTCAAGTAAAGGAAGATTGCAAGAATTAGAAGAAGAACTATTTTATATTAAATGGGACATTATTGGACGTTGTGAAGTTAGAAGAATAGATGAAGAGACAATTGATTTAAAAGGGGACATGTATTTTATTATAAAGGCACAAATATTGGAAATACAAGTGGAGTAGGATTCATTATAAATAAAAAGTGGAAGAACAACATTGTGGAGATTGATGGTGTATCAGACAGAGTGGCAAGATTACTTATACAACTTAATAGCAGATACCAAATGCAGATAATTCAGGTTTGTGCCTCAACAAGTGCTCATAGTGATGAAGTAGTAGAAGATTTTTATATGGATGTACAAAAGACTTTCGATCAGAGTAAACAACATATTAAAATTGTGATGGGAGACTTTAATGCTAGAATTGGTAAACAAATGAAAGATAAAAGTGCTGTAGGTCATTTTGGTTATGGTAATAGAAATGAGGGAGGACATGGACTAGTGAAGTTCACTGCAAAAGAAAAACTTTATATCATGAATTCTTTTTTTGAAAAAAATGTTAAAAGAAAATGGACATGAAAGCATCCAAATGAAGGTACAGCAGAATTGGATTATATTTTGACTAACAGAAAATACATATTTTAAGATTGTAATGTTCTTAATAAATTTAACACAGGAAGTGATCATCGATTAGTAAGATGTAAGATAAGTGTTAATGCAAAACTAGAGAGACAAAAATTATTAAGAAAAACAATTTTTACAGTTGATATTCATAATCTTCAGAAACATTCTAATGAATTTAAATTAGAACTTACAAATCGGTTTCAAGTATTAGTAGATTTTGAACATGATTCAGATTTGAATGAAATTAATATGAAAATAACTGATAGACTTTTAAAAACTGCAGCAAAGATAGCTGGTAGAATAAAAAAGCAATTGACCAATAAAATTTCTACTGAGACTAGAGAATTTATGAAGAAAAGAAGGAATATGAAGATATACAAAAATGATGCATTAAAAAAGATTGAATATCTTGAATTTTGTAAAATGGTACAGAAAAGAGTTGAAAATGATATAAGAAAGTATAATTGTGAACTAGCAAGGAAATTTGTAAAAGAAAATAAAAGTCTCAAGAGTGTAAGACAACATTTGGTATTGGTAGGAAATTTATATCTGCAATAAGAAAAAAAGATGGAATTATTTCTAAAAAGAGAGATGACATTATGAAATGGGTAGAAGACTTTTATTAAGAATTATATGGTAATAAAGAACAAGTACCTCCTATTTCTATTACATCTTCTGAATTGCACAGAATTTTAAATGATGAAAAATGCAATTAAATGTATGAAGAAAGGAAAGGCTCCAGGTAATGATGGAATTATAATTGATATATTAAAAGAAGCAGGTGAAGAAATAGAATTTTTTTAGCAAAGTTATATACCAAATGTCTAAATGATAAAGATGTACCAGATTATTGAAAGAATGCAATAATAATATTAATATTTTAAAAAGGTGATAAAGAAGATATTAGAAATTACAGACCTATCAGTCTTTTATCAGTTTTATACAAAATTTTTACCAAGATAATTACAACTTGTCTACAAAGAACATTGGATTTCCACCAACCAAGGGATCAAGCTGGATTTAAAAGTGGTTTTAGTACAATAGATTATATCCAGGTATTGAGAGAAGTTATAGAAAGGACAAATGAATATGAGTTGCCATTATGTTTTGGATTTGTAGATTACAAAAAGGCATTTGATTCTATAAACATTTCTTCAGTGATTAAAGCATTGGATCATCAAGGTATAGATCAAGGATATTGTCATATTTTAAAGAATATTTATAAAAATGCAACAGCAACAATTAGATTACATAATGATACTGGGAAAGTCAAAATTGAGAAAGATGTAAGACAAGTTGACTCCATATCTCCAAAACGTTTTGCAGCAGTGTTGCAAGAAGTATTTTGTGGATTAAAATGGAAAACTAAAGGAGTGAAAGTAAATGGAGATTATTTAAGTCATTTAGATTTTGCAGATGATATAGTTGTTTTTACAAATAATGCTTCAGAGCTGCAGGAAATGTTGCAGGAGTTATCAGATGAAAGTAGGAAAGTAGGACTAAAGATAAATGTTAAAAAGACTAAAGTAATGTTTAATCTATTTGCTCAAAATAGAAAAATAAAGATTGATTAAGATGAATTGGAAGAAGTTAACAGTTACAAATGCCTTGGTCAGATTATTAATACAGATGGAACCATAATGGATGAAATTAATCATAGCATTAAACTTGGTTGGAGTGCTTTTGGTAAAAATAACTTGATACTAAAAGGAAATATGCCTATGTGTTTGAAAAGGAAGATTTTTAACAAATGTGTTTTACCAGTTTTTACTTATGGATCATAGACTTGGACACTTAACAGAAGAGCAATACAGAGACTCCAGACCACTCAAAGAAGTATGGAGAGATGCATGTTGGGAGTAACAAGAAGAGATCGAAAACTCAATGTATGGGTAAGAGAACAAACAGGTGTTACTGACCTCACTAAAAAAATTAAAAAATTGAAATGGAGTTGGGCTGGACATATTGCTAAAGAGATGATAATACATGGACAATTGAAATCTTAAACTGGATTCCAAGAGATTGTAAAAGACCCAGAAAGAGGCCACATGTGAGATGGATGGATGAAATAAGAAAGTGTTCAGGGGTGATGTGGAGAAGAAAAGCTAAAGATCGGAGATGGATTAAACTCAGAGAGACCTTTATCTTGCAGTGGATTGATAATGGTTGATCATGATGATGATGATTAATGGTTTCTATTTGCTAAAAGAAAAGAAAGGTTGACAAAAAATCTAAACAACTGGTGTTAAACAGGGCTATACATTGGATTTAACTTTATATTTTTATGACAGTGGTGAAGATAATTTGTAAGCAGCTTCAAGAGCAGGCATCACACAGAAGGGACATAGATTTGATGATGAAATGAATTGACTACAAATAAAAATTTTCAAATACTCAAAAGCTTTATTAGTTAATGAGAAAAGGCATATATATATATATATATATATATAAACCATTATATGTGATGTGATGTATTTGGCTTCTCCTTAAACAAAGTCAAGAATATCTCGTCAACTATGCCCAGATAAACCTGTTAGCCACTTTATTTTCCATTCCCCACCCTAAGTCTTTCCATATTCTGCCCAATCCCATTTCCACAACATAATCTTTGTCAACTCTATGGCCTTTAAATCTAAATCCCTCTTATCTTTTCGCAAACCCAGCATAAAAACTACTAACTCACTTTCTGTATTGCTACTTTGTTCATACCTATTCTCCCATAACTTCATTATCTGTACCCTTTCTGCTTTCAAGCATTTACATTCAATCAACAGATGCCTAATATTTTCTATACCTTCCTTACACAATTTGCACACTAAATCACCCATAGTTTTCCATTTACATGTATATCCAGTAACGCCCTCTGTTTAATATAATCGTTTATATATTTGTATGATTATTTCAGTTAGTGTTAACAGTAACTTTATTTTCATATGTATATATGTAGCAACTTTTACTTTGAAAGGTTTAAGCTTGTGGTTTAAGACCTGTAGATGTCCCTAGGATCACATTTTATATGCATGTACTTGAGACTACAGCCTTAATGAATATTACTTATGTAATCAATGTGCGTTTAAATAAATTTATAATTTGAAAGGTTAGAAATTTGAAAATGTGAAACAATCTAAAGATCTTAATTACTTGGATGAGATATTACTTAAACTTCAATAAGTAATTAACACACATAATTAATTAAAAAATAAATATTATTACCATAAATATATTTCTTTTGTGAAAAGCTATTATTATGATCAATATATTTTATAAAAAATAAAGAACCTTATTGAATTTAAGATAGAAGCAACAGGAAGCTTTCATTTAAAAATGATTTGTAAGATTCTATATAAAACCATAACAAACCATAACTATCCTACATCCTTCACAATTCTGTATATAGTGTTATTAAATTTGCTGTTGTAAAGCAATCATCTTTATTGAACTGTGAATGTTAAATGAATGAATGAATGATAACAGATTTTCTAAAAAGGTATCAGACTATAAAATTTTGAATGCAATTATTTTATGGAAAAGGGAACCCATTGATATTCTAGAAGATTACCTTGAAGATAGTCTATCCTATGTGGTTGAAGACAATGGAATCATAATAGACCAAAGAGTTACAAGTTTCTGCATTCCATTTCTATATAACTTTGGTCCCCAATATTACACAATTTTCTATCAATCAATATCTATAAGCATCACATGATCACTATCTCATACTAGCACATAAGCCTTCTGGTATCCATTGATTGCTCTTGTTGGCACAAGATGGCACTACTGTATGGAGAGTTTTGCTTTGCTTTGTTCAATATCTATAAGCTTAATTTAAAAGGCAGTCTAAAAAGAACCACATTGATGCTATCACAAGGAACATATGATCAAGGGTAGAATATACTTGAAAGCTGTAGAAAAACATAAAAGTCTTTCAAATAAGGCAGAATTCAAGATGTCAAATGTTTAAGGAAGTAAAAGATAACCTTCTGTTGAATAAACATCCTTGACAGCCCATAATAAAAAACTAATTAATGATTAAACAGTTTTAAACCTGCACTTACTTTCTAGAAATATCACATAACCACATCTTTTTATTTAAATGGTTAGCTGCATTATATGTGTGTATTTCCTTGAAATTTTTTTTGCTTACAGGCCTTGAATTCAGTTCTACTTTATAGATCATGGGAGGTAGAGGGTTGCAATCTAGATTATAAGATTTTTTAAAAGTTGGCAACTAAATAGATTATAATACCAGCAGGTAATATATATTCTGTGCATATATTTGGTTAAGAAATCATTACAATATTTTCTTTGGCTTTTCTACCCTTTTTTGGGTTAGAATGTCCATACTGGTTCTGGATGATTAGTAATTATATTGATGATGAAATAATGAAGACAGATCTATCCCAACTATCTATAAATATACTACACTGTGACATCTGACTTCTCTAGAGATTAAGATATAAAATTATTTTATATAATCAATAAATAGCTGCAAAAATAAATCAAATTTTATGCTTCAGCATTTTTATTTTAAAATTTGCCTATATGATTTCACTATCCATTGATTTTTTTATTTATCTACCCCTCCTATTGATTGTTCTATTTGTATTTTTGTGATTTATTTACTTTAATTATAAATTCAAGACAAAATCAAATTTCCATGAGAAGACAATTTGTTACTTGGTTCACAAAAGAACAACCAATAAACTATTTTAAAATCTGCCTGTATGATTTCAATTTATTGGCTGCTCTATTTGTGATTTCTTGATTTCATTTTAACTTTAATTATAAATTCCAAGACAAAATCAAATTTCTACATGGAGACAATTTGTTTTACATATTAATATATCTTGGGTCACAAAAGAACATCCAAGAAACAATTATTAAGAAATTATGGCATTAAAAATGGATTTTTTATAAGATTCCAAACAATTGGTTTTTTTTTCAAACCCAGTAGTAAAGACAGCTAGATTAGTCCTTTCTAAATCTTACTGGAGTCTCATTAGTGGTAGAATTGAAAATTTTAATAATAAATCCACAAATGATTCTATATTCTGGTGAGATTCTCTAAAGCAGTGGTTTCAATGTGGGGCACATCTCCCATGGAGAAATGGCAATTTGATTTTTATGGAGGGAAATTCAAGAATGAGTTTTTTAACAACGAACTTGAAAGCCCAATTGTTATTAGATATTATTCATAAATTAAGCCAAGAATGTTTTTTAAATTTCCCTCTTTCCACCTCATCTTCTTCTCAATGTCTTTTTTGTTTAGATAACATTTATTCCTTACTTCTTTACTTGGAGCAAGTGGCTGAAACTTCATTCTACTTCAACTGCTCTTTTCCTCCACGTGATAGGAGTTCACTTTTTGAATAAGAATTATATGACACGGGGGAGAGGTCCGCATTTTAGAAATGCTTAGTTGGAGCATGGTCAAAAACGTTTGGGATCATTCTCTAATGGCTTCCTTTGAGATGTTTTATTAATGGTTAAACTACATAAAAAAATGCAATAAATCAATAAATTTTTCCTCAGGCTTTATAAAAGAATTCTATTTAAACTTTTTTAAAATTTGTTATTAAAATTTATCGTCTTGTTACAATTTATATAATAATCTTTTAACTATTAATGGAAAAATTAGATTGCAGAAAAAACAGATTAAACTGGATAAGAAAACAATACCGTAAATTAGTTGTTTTCCACTCAACTTCCGTTTGCAGAACTAATTTATGTAAATATTCTGTTTATTTTTACATTTATTTTAAAGGCGTATCTCTCAAAGAATTTATGTGAAACTCGTTTAAAAGGAATTCTTATAATTACTGCATTATGATTTGCTTTAATAAAATCTCTTAACATTTCATAAAGATATTTAAAAATTTTCAATGTCTGCCTGAAAATATTATTAGCTTTCTATTAGGAATTATTTACGTTTGGTAAGTCGATTAAATATTTAGATAATTAATAATAACATCTTCAGCGTTGAGAGATCGCTGTTTTGGTTTGATAGCTTAGTTATTTGCTTACATAGTATTGGAATAATTACGAAAACGCATCATAAACAACTGTCTCTTTTTTGAAAAAACACCAACAACTAACTGGCCGTTCAAAAAGGTAATTAATACTGTTAAATCGACGTCGACTTCTGGTGATCATATAAATGTTACTATGCTTATTCATAAAGTTTTTGCAGGCGATACAACTTGAAATGACAGTGAATAACTAATAGCTTTTATTAGTCATTCATTAGACTAGAGATTACCCATTGATGAATAATATTTCTGCAATATAATTTTCACTATACCATACTCAAGCAAGGTATGGCCTGGTTTCTATCCCCTTTTAACACCTTTGTCTATGGCTATAATCATTAATATATAACCAAAGACATGTGTAAAAGATATATGATCCACAAGAAGCACATTTCATGCTGAATCAGACAGAACTCATCAGTTGACACAGATCACAATCTTTTTCATATATTTATCATTGTTCAGTATATATTGAAAGCAAATTACTATAGGCCAACTGATGGATGCTGGTTTAGTATGAAATTTTTATTTTGGAATGATATATCTTTGTCATATGTCTTTGGTCATATGTTTGACTACACCCATCCACAAGATGTTAAAAGAGGATAAAAATCAGTCCCTACTTTGTGTGAGAGTGGTGTAGGAAAATTACATTACAGAAATATTATTCATCAATGGACAATCTGTAGTTTAATGGATGACTAATAAAAATGAGTAATATACTTCCATTAAGTGGTTTGGGTCAAAGTTTTGACACATCAGTTTAACTGTAATAATTTGATATATATATAATATAGAGCTTGCAAAACAAGCTTTTAACAAGCTTTGTAAAATATCCCCAACCTCAGACCAGTTTCTGAGGTTGAGGATATGCTATAAAGCTTGTTAAGAGCTTGTTTTTCAAGCTCTAAATATAACATTTGTAAATACAAGCTTATTAAATTAGGTCATGTGACATCTGACTTGATTTTTTTTTGTAATTTTACTTTTTGCTATGATGGCTTTGGCGATTTTATATTGCTAAAGTTATTAATGTATTGAAACAGATATGCTGTTCCTCATATAAATATTCAAAAGACCCCGCCCCATTCAAAAATGTCTAGCGTGATTCAGTCTAATTGCAACGCAATAAAGCTGTGATTTATTAAAAAAAATCATATTTTTAATTTTGTGATTGATGGATTTGAATAAAATGTTAAGTCATCTTATTTTTTTTTATCTGTCTCAATAAAAAAAAAAGAAATTAATTATCCAATCATTAAAAAGAAAAAAAGAAGATACTTGGGTTAAACTGAGGCAGTATTCAAATTAGGCACGTCGTCGGAAGAAAAGAACTTTTTTTTTCTCTCGTCTTACACAGAGAGGCAGAACATATTAAATTTTTTTTAAAAAAAAAAGTGTATTACTTAATTCTTTTGACATACTAAAATATAGCTTTAACAAAACGTGAAAATGGAAAAAGAAAGCTCTGCTAAAGGAATTATAATGATAATGGGGTAAATTAGCGGCTTCAATCTCTCCACGCTGTGCCATGACTTTCCATAAATGAAATAACCCGCCTTCTTTTTGAGTAAACTGGACTGCAAAACTGGAAGGTAATTACGTTATAAGAATGTTTAGACATCTTTATCATAAGTTATAAATTGACATCATGAAATAATTACATAGAATTTGTTTTATAAAATATTAAAACACCTTTATCATACGTTATAAAGTGAAGTTATGAAATAATTACATAGAATTTGTTTTATAAAATATTAGAACATGTTTATCATACATTATAAAGTGAAGTTATGAAATAATTGTACGCAAATTTATTTATAAAAATATTTGAACGTATTTACTATATGGATTAGAAATGCCTTAATTGCATATTACTTCCATCTGAGTAATGTAACAGAGTTTATGTGTATGAATATACTTTTATATTTGACTAAATTAGAAGTGCTTCAATTACTAAATGATAAATGCTCCACAAGTCAAACAGAGTTTATGTGTATGAATATACTTTTATATTTGACTAAATTAGAAATGCTTCAATTACTAAATGATAAATGCTCCACAAGCCAAACAGAGTTTATGTGTATGAATATACTTTTATATTTGACTAAATTAGAAATGCTTTAATTACTAAATGATAAATGCTCCACAAGCCAAACAGAATTTATGTATATGAATATACTTTTATATTTGACTAAATTATAAATGCTCCAATTACCAAATGATAAATGCTCCACAAGTCAAACAGAGTTTATGTATATGAATATACTTTTATATTTGACTAAATTAGAAATGCTTCAATTACTAAATGATAAATGCTCCAAAAGCCAAACAGAGTTTATGTGTATGAATATACTTTTATATTTGATTAAATTATAAATGCTTCAATTACCAAATGATAAATGCTCCACAAACCAAGAATTGCTGAGTTTAAATGTTTACCAATCAATAATAATTCATAAAATAATGAAATGTTGTATAAACCATAAATGCTTGACTGCTTCTAAGGTTCTTCTCTTAAATGAATTCAAAATGAATTATTGTATAAACCATAAATGCTTGACTGCTCCCAAGCTTCTTCACATAAATGAATTCAAAATGAATTATTGTATAAACCATAAATGCTTGACTGCTTCTAAGGTTCTTCTCTTAAATGAATTCAAAATGAATTATTGTATAAACCATAAATGCTTGACTGCTCCCAAGCTTCTTCACATAAATGAATTCAAAATGAATTATTGTATAAACCATAAATGCTTGACTGCTTCTAAGGTTCTTCTCTTAAATGAATTCAAAATGAATTATTGTATAAACCATAAATGCTTGACTGCTCCCAAGCTTCTTCACATAAATGAATTCAAAATGAATTATTGTATAAACCATAAATGCTTGACTGCTTCTAAGGTTCTTCTCTTAAGTGAATTCAAAATGAATTATTGTATAAACCATAAATGCTTGACTGCTTCTAAGGTTCTTCTCTTAAATGAATTCAAAATGAATTAGAATATTCCCAAGCTTCTTCTCATAAATGGATTCAAAATGAACTATTGTTGAATTAGAATATTCCCAAGCTTCTTCTCATAAATGGATTCAAAATGAACTATTGTTGAATTAGAATATTCCCAAGCTTCTTCTCATAAATGGATTCAAAATGAACTATTGTTGAATTAGAATATTTCCAAGCTTCTTCTCATAAATGAATTCAAAATGAACTATTGTTGAATTAGAATATTTCCAAGCTTCTTCTCATAAATGAATTCAAAATGAACTATTGTTGAATTAGAATATTTCCAAGCTTCTTCTCATAAATGAATTCAAAATGAACTATTGTTGAATTAGAATATTTCCAAGCTTCTTCTCATAAATGAATTCAAAATGAACTATTGTTGAATTAGAATATTTCCAAACGTCTTCTCATAAATGAATTCAAAATGAACTATTGTTGAATTAGAATATTTCCAAGCTTCTTCTCATAAAGGAATTCAAAAATGAACTATTGTTGAATTAGACTGTTTCCAAACTTCTTCTCATAAATGAATTTGTAAATGAACTATTGATAAAAAAAAGGAACTGCTTCTAACTCTTTCATAAGTAAAATGAAAATGAGTTATCATGTGGATAGAAATGAACTTTGTTAGAAATTGCTAATTAATTGTTATTTAATAAATTTTTTTTTGTTACTAAAAATTAAATTGGTTATCCAGTTGTCCAATTCTGTTTTGTTTCATTGCATCACTCATCAGATATAGCACTTGTTCATGAGAATCTCATGCCTTCTGAGCTATGTCTGACATAACTAGACCTACCCAAATCAGGTTGTAGTGAGATGGAACTCTAATGGCGCTTTTTGGGAAACCAAACATAGAAATATTTAGATGTTTCCAGTCTCTTTGGTACTACATCCTCTGATGAGCAGGAAATATTGTTGTAGGAGGCATTAACATCTGCATTAGGAATGTCAATTGATAGTTCCTTCCTACAGCATGCTCATCAGAAAATTGTTACAACTGACATAATAAAAGGGTTGTATGTAGGCCGGTTACATTTGTCGCCTTACTGTGAGGCCTTATCTGGCTAGCCTACTCATAGGCCGGTTAATTTGCCACCCTACTGTGAGGTCCGATCTAGCTAGCCTAATCATAGGCATAAGCAGATCATGATTCTGTGATATGAACAGTGCATATGATGTAGTGATGTAATTTGTTCAGGAAGGATGGAAAAATAAAAGTCTAAAAGAAAAACACAAAATGAATGGCATAAAGAATGAAACAGGCATTTCAAAGAAGATGGAGTAAAGTCATGGTGTGGATGGAGAGAGAAGCTTATTAAAGTTGAAATTAAAAAAATACCACTAAACTAGAATAAAATATTGATGAAAACCAGATCAAAAACAAAAAAAATGATGAATACAGAAAGCACAGAGGATCCTCCTGAGAAAGAAGATAAACAAGAAGCTAAAGCAGATGAGGAATCAGAGAAAACAGGGGAGATGTCTACATTAGCCCAGTTATTGGAAATTATAAAAGCAGACCAAAAGAAAAGAGACAAACAAAGAGAAGAAGATATCAAACAGAGAGAAGAAGATAAAAAGAAAAGAGACAAACAAAGAGAAGAAGATATCAAACAGAGAGAAGAAGATAATCAAAAAAGAGATAAGCAAAGAGAAGAAGATATCAAACAGAGAGAAGAAGATATCAAACAGAGAGAAGAAGATAATCAAAAAAGAGATAAGCAAAGAGAAGAAGATATCAAACAGAGAGCAGAAGATATCAAACAGAGAGAAGAAGATAATCAAAAAAGAGATAAGCAAAGAGAAGAAGATATCAAACAGAGAGAAGAAGATAACCAAAAAAGAGATAAGCAAAGAGAAGAAGATATGAAACAAAGAGAAGAAGATAACAAGCAAGCAATAGAAGCAAACCAAAAAATAGAAAAACAAATTATGGAAGCAGTGGAAAATCAGAATGAAAAGTTCAACCAGTTGATAAAGGAAATAATTCAGTCTAAAAAATTGGATGAGGAGGAAACTTTGGAATTTCCAACCAAAGATATTTTAAAGGAATCACAAATTGAATATCCTATTACTGATGAAGCAAAATTTGAGATTGTTAAAAAGGAAGAAATTGAAATTACAAAGAGTGATCTTGAAATTGTCAGTCTACCTTCAGGAAAACTTCTGATTGTGGAATGTACCTCTAAAATTGAAAATAAAGAAACAGTATATACAGAAGCTGAGAATGAAATTGTATCAAATACAGTAAAAGAGTTTCAAATGGATGAAAATGAATCTAATAAAGCAAAATTAAAATCTTCTGATCTTCAAGAAGATGAAAAACATGAAAATGAACATAATCAAAATATAACAAGGGGACTGTCCAATATAGAAGAAAATGTTTCAGAAAAATTCTCTGATATATGCTATGAAATAGTAAAGGAGATAGAGAAAGAAACCATAAAATGGAAAGAAAAGTGTGTTAGTCCTCAGCCATATATAAAAATTATAAACAAAAGCTTAATAAACTCAAATCAAAAATTGAGTACAAAAAAAATATATATAAAGACAGTTATTAAAAATATAGTTGCTTACGCAGGAAAAGACACCAAAAAGGAATCTCAAAACTCGGGATTTATCAGTGTGAAAGAAATTAAACAACAAGAAACCTTTGCAAATACCAAAAAATAATTACTATGGCAGAAGAACCATTTAAAAGGAAACTTTTATGTAAAAATGAAGTACCACCATGGAAGAGGAACAAAAAAAAATTCACAGATGGTGTTCATGGTCCATATTGGACGCGTATAATTAAAAGATCAAACAGTAACAAGGATCTCCAAAGAAAATACAGAAGTGAAGAAGCAAGACACCACAGTAATGTTAAACATGATAAATTTTCAACAAAGAGACGATCCAGAAGTATGTCACCTCATAATATAAAAGAGGACTATAGGAGAACTGATCATGATCCTCAGTCTCCCCAAACCAGGTTGCAGTTATAATTCAGAATAAAATAGAGATAGCTGATGGAGAGGGTTTGTGAGTGTGATGTAGTGATGCATGAACTTGTGTTTTTCATGTTGAGATGGTGGATGATTGAGCGGAGCTGCTTGGATGCATTGTGTTATGATGCTCCGAAGTATATGCTCGGCACTATCCAGACCTGGATGTTGTGCTCCAAGAGTAGTCCAGCAGTGCATATATATAGGTCTCATGTATAGGCCTTGGTCTCATGGATAGGCCAAATGATAGCCCTTAAGACTCACCGAAGCTGAGCAGGGTTGGCTAAGTGCCAAATTGTTTTTTTTCTCTGGCTCCTATTCTTGGCTGGATGATACTTCTAGGTACAAGAGAGGTAGTGCTTAAAAATGAGATATTTTCTCGTGACATCATGGGGTGGTGCATGCTGGTAGTTTGTGCTTGGCCGTCTACTTATCCTGGCATTGGAGGCTATAGTTCATGTATTCACTTTTCCAGCTCATCTTACCTATTCATCAGCACATCTAAAACCAGGCAGTACTGAGAAATAATGTGTATAGTATATGGAATGAAATCGTACTTCCAGGCGATTTCATCCCAAAATTTGGTGAGGGATAATGAAATAGATATGCTGTTCCTCATATAAATATTCAAAAGACCCCCCCCCATTCAAAAATGTCTAGCGTGATTCAGTCTAATTGGAACGCAATAAAGCTGTGATTTATTTAAAAAAATCATATTTTTAATTTTGTGATTGATGGATTTGAATAAAATGTTAAGTCATCTTATTTTTTTTTATCTGTCTCAATAAAAGAAATTAATTATCCAATCATTAGAAAGAAAAAAAGAAGATACTTGGGTTAAACTGAGGCAGTATTCAAATTAGGCACGTCGTCGGAAGAAAAGAACTTTTTTTTTCTCTCGTCTTACACAGAGAGGCAGAACATATTAAATTTTTTTTTAAAAAAAAGTGTATTACTTAATTCTTTTGACATACTAAAATATAGCTTTAACAAAACGTGAAAATGGAAAAAGAAAGCTCTGCTAAAGGAATTATAATGATAATGGGGTAAATTAGCGGCTTCAATCTCTCCACGCTGTGCCATGACTTTCCATAAATGAAATAACCCGCCTTCTTTTTGAGTAAACTGGACTGCAAAACTGGAAGGTAATTACGTTATAAGAATGTTTAGACATCTTTATCATAAGTTATAAATTGACATCATGAAATAATTACATAGAATTTGTTTTATAAAATATTAAAACACCTTTATCATACGTTATAAAGTGAAGTTATGAAATAATTACATAGAATTTGTTTTATAAAATATTAGAACATGTTTATCATACGTTATAAAGTGAAGTTATGAAATAATTGTACGCAAATTTATTTATAAAAATATTTGAATGTATTTACTATATGGATTAGAAATGCCTTAATTGCATATTACTTCCATCTGAGTAATGTAACAGAGTTTATGTGTATGAATATACTTTTATATTTGACTAAATTAGAAGTGCTTCAATTACTAAATGATAAATGCTCCACAAGTCAAACAGAGTTTATGTGTATGAATATACTTTTATATTTGACTAAATTAGAAATGCTTCAATTACTAAATGATAAATGCTCCACAAGCCAAACAGAGTTTATGTGTATGAATATACTTTTATATTTGACTAAATTAGAAATGCTTTAATTACTAAATGATAAATGCTCCACAAGCCAAACAGAATTTATGTATATGAATATACTTTTATATTTGACTAAATTATAAATGCTCCAATTACCAAATGATAAATGCTCCACAAGTCAAACAGAGTTTATGTGTATGAATATACTTTTATATTTGACTAAATTAGAAATGCTTCAATTATTAAATGATAAATGCTCCAAAAGCCACACAGAGTTTATGTGTATGAATATACTTTTATATTTGACTAAATTAGAAATGCTTCAATTACTAAATGATAAATGCTCCAAAAGCCAAACAGAGTTTATGTGTATGAATATACTTTTATATTTGATTAAATTATAAATGCTTCAATTACCAAATGATAAATGCTCCACAAACCAAGAATTGCTGAGTTTAAATGTTTACCAATCAATAATAATTCATAAAATAATGAAATGTTGTATAAACCATAAATGCTTGACTGCTTCTAAGGTTCTTCTCTTAAATGAATTCAAAATGAATTATTGTATAAACCATAAATGCTTGACTGCTCCCAAGCTTCTTCACATAAATGAATTCAAAATGAATTATTGTATAAACCATAAATGCTTGACTGCTTCTAAGGTTCTTCTCTTAAATGAATTCAAAATGAATTATTGTATAAACCATAAATGCTTGACTGCTCCCAAGCTTCTTCACATAAATGAATTCAAAATGAATTATTGTATAAACCATAAATGCTTGACTGCTTCTAAGGTTCTTCTCTTAAATGAATTCAAAATGAATTATTGTATAAACCATAAATGCTTGACTGCTCCCAAGCTTCTTCACATAAATGAATTCAAAATGAATTATTGTATAAACCATAAATGAATCTCTTCTAAGTTCTTCTTAAATAATTCAAAATGAATTATTTAACCATAAATGCTTACTGTCCCAAGCTTCTTCACATAAATGAATTCAAAATGAATTATTGTATAAACCATAAATGAATTATTGTATAAACCATAAATGCTTGACTGCTTCTAAGGTTCTTCTCTTAAGTGAATTCAAAATGAATTATTGTATAAACCATAAATGCTTGACTACTTCTAAGGTTCTTCTCTTAAATGAATTCAAAATGAATTAGAATATTCCCAAGCTTTTTTTCATAAATGGATTCAAAATGAACTATTGTTGAATTAGAATATTTCCAAGCTTCTTCTCATAAAGGAATTCAAAAATAAACTATTGTTGAATTAGAATATTTCCAAGCTTCTTCTCATAAAGGAATTCAAAAATAAACTATTGTTGAATTAGAATATTTCCAAGCTTCTTCTCATAAATGAATCCAAATGAACTATTGTTGAATTAGAATATTTCCAAGCTTCTTCTCATAAAGGAATTCAAAAATAAACTATTGTTGAATTAGAATATTTCCAAGCTTCTTCTCATAAATGAATTCAAAATGAACTATTGTTGAATTAGAATATTTCCAAGCTTCTTCTCATAAATGAATTCAAAATGAACTATTGTTGAATTAGAATATTTCCAAGCTTCTTCTCATAAAGGAATTCAAAAATGAACTATTGTTGAATTAGACTGTTTCCAAACTTCTTCTCATAAATGAATTTGTAAATGAACTATTGATAAAAAAAGGAACTGTTTCTAACTCTTTCATAAGTAAAATGAAAATGAGTTATCATGTGGATAGAAATGAACTTTGTTAGAAATTGCTAATTAATTGTTATTTAATAAATTTTTTTTTGTTACTAAAAATTAAATTGGTTATCCAGTTGTCCAATTCTGTTTTGTTTCATTGCATCACTCATCAGATATAGCACTTGTTCATGAGAATCTCATGCCTTCTGAGCTATGTCTGACATAACTAGACCTACCCAAATCAGGTTGTAGTGAGACGGAACTCTAATGGCGCTTTTTGGGAAACCAAACATAGAAATATTTAGATGTTTCCAGTCTTTTTGGTACTACATCCTCTGATGAGCAGGAAATATTGTTGTAGGAGGCATTAACATCTGCATTAGGAATGTCAATTGATAGTTCCTTCCTACAGCATGCTCATCAGAAAATTGTTACAACAGACGTAATAAAAGGGTTGTATGGGGTCCAGTTACAGTATAGTGTATCTGAACTTAGTTCAGTCCCATATGGCTGCTTAAGTTAGATAGCTGGATTGGAAGACATATGAATGTCTGAAAATGTCAGATTTTCTACTTAATAGTTATACATTAGATAAAGTGCTGACCTTGTCCTGTTATTTTAAATCTAATGATTGAATATTCTAGCGCCTCACCGAGGACACCAGTAGCAAAAACCAGTCTGAGATTGGGGATATTCTACAAAGCTTGTTAAGAGATTGTTTTGCAAGCTCTATATATAACATTTGTAAATACAAGCTTATTAAATTAGGTAATGTGTCATCTGACTTGATTTTTTTTTTGTAATATATATATATATATTGTAACCTTATTACCAAACTTCATTTGAAATAAATCCATTGTCATTGGTGATGTTTTGGAAAATTTTAAATTTTTATAAATTCAAAGTAGATTATATTAATAAACTATTGTAGGGTAAACCTGATATATATATATTTTACATATGTCTGTTTAGAATATGTTATATAAATTTTTATTTAACTTATTATATATTATTTTGATATTATAAAAACTTTATAATGATTGATGTTTCAATATGACATGAATAAAGGAGTGGTTAATTTGTGCAATTGAGATTAATCATATCCTTAATTACATTTTTATTATATCTTATATTTAATTAAAATAATGTATTACTTAAATTTGGTATAATTTTATATTGGTTTTATTAAAAGAGGAATTTGGTTTATTAAATTTGAAAGAGGTTTAAACTAAGTCTAATTCGGTTTAATTAAATGTTCAGTTGTAAATTCTCCCAACCATATTTTTTGTTATTATTGCATCACTTTTCAGAAGTGTAATAATAAATCTGCAAATGAAGATAAGATTTTTTTTTTTTTCGGAACAAGTTTGTGTGATGCAAGATGTCAAGAAACAAAAAAATTAAAAAAATTAAAGGAAAACTTCTTTAAAGTATTTTTAAAAAAAAGGAAAATGAATTTATGATATCAATTTTATTAATTTTAAAATTATAGTGTGTTTATTTATCATGAATATGTAACAGCCCCAAAATTTCTGTCCTAAGAAACATTGTTCCGACTTTTCATCTGTAACTGAGAAACAATATTCATCATTGTTAGGGAATGGATTATAATATTCAATTATTTTAAGCAAATTAAAGCAAAGGAAAAGAGAACAAAATAGGTAAATTAAAGTTCCAATTCAATTTAAAATGTTGATAAAGAAAATATTAATGATTAAATAATATTCTTTCATATTTAATACTTCAGATCTTCGCGCTACTTGGAGAAATTCATTACTCTTTGATTTAAAAGATTATTAAAACCACTCCAAATATGGATAATGCTTATTTCATTATAAATTTAATGCTGTCAGTGAAGTGGCTAAATTATATATTGTTTGAAACATCTTTACTGCTTGTATAAAGCCATTATTGACTAATTAAAAAAATTGATTAAAGCTTACATGGATATTCATAATGCTTATAATTAGGTCTAATTTCCAGCTAGTAATGAAATGGTGAAATTATCTATTGTACTTTGGATATTTTGCTGCTAAAATAAAACCATTCGTTAAATGATAAATAATACTTTTAAAGCCTATTTGAATATATGGATAATGTGGATAATTCATTATTAAAATGCCATTTTTTTGGAAATGTAATTAAATAGCTTATGAAAGATAAACAATTGACCTGGATTCACTTATAGTGCTATCGTGAAAAGAAGACACTACAATCAGTAAAATTATTCTGATATAGGAGATACGTGATGTGATGGTTGTGCAAAGTAAATTATGGTATGAGTAACTGGAAATATGTAAAGATTTAAGTTTTCCTAAGAATATGTGTAACGCAAGTAAAATATTGCAATGAGGAACCAAAATTTAAATAATATTCGAACTGTGAATGCTAAATGTATTTTAGCGTTGAATATTATTTTGGATATCTTGCGCAAGATGGTAAAAGGGTTTAAAGAGTGTTTGTTTATATATATTATGTTCAATAATTATACATGAGTATTGTTATTTTATATACTACGTTAATTATTGCTTACTAATTAAAATGAAGGTAATATAATGTAATATTTAATCTAAAAGGGGATGGAAGATGGTCATTAGTGATCAAAATTCATCATTATTAGTTTTTAAAGGTATTAAATAATATTATTGATCTTAATATTGGGTTAAACATTGTGATGATGAAATTTATTATTACTATTTATTTTAAAATATGTTAAACAGCATTATATTTTAGTTTATTAATTTTATATCGTAATTATAGAATATTTCAGCTACACAATTAACCAATACTCGTTTTAAAATGAAAAGAGTTTTTGTAATATGAATATCAAGTTTGTGCACTTTGCTTATATTTTACTACTTGAATACAAATAAGTTATAGATTGATAACGGTTGGTGTGGAATTATATTATACTCCATGTGTATATGGTGACACATTTATAATTGATCGTTATCATTATTAACAACCATTTAGTGAATCTAGAAAGTGAGTGTTAAATAAGGTTGAGTATTCATAGTTGATGATTGGTGCAGGTGACCATTTTGCAGCGATGTATCTTTTGTTGGATATCACTGGTTTTCATCTTATATTATTATTATTGTATTAGGAGGTTGTTTTTATAGATAGACAACTCCCATATTTCTCCATTCTTTTTTATTTCATATTTACAGTATCGTGGAAATACCCAACCCAATATCTTTTAAGGTAGACATGATCTTAATGGATATGCTTGGATGGTATGATGTATTAGGGAAAATGTTGATCTTTTATATGTATTTTATTGTAGCTATATGTGCTGATAGACATGTGAATATTTATTTCAAGTATACTCAGACAATATTCTCCTGTATCTGTATAGGTGTTGATAGATACCTGGATATGTAGTTCAAGTATATTCCGACATGAACCTAGACTAATATTATTGTGATCATTGTAGATGTGTCTCTTTGAGGTATATGATAGTAATGTTACCCTGGTGCATTGAGTGGAGAGCCAATGTTGTGTAAATGTTATTGTTTATTAGTTGTAGTCATGAATAACTTATAGAAAGTATGCAAGGTATATTCTTACAGGTTAAATGAATATGTGTGATCTAGCTAGCCTCCAGTCTAATATAGGTAAAGTAATGTAAATACTTTAAACAGGCTTTAACCTGTGTTCAATGTGCTTTAAAATTCGTAATAATGAAGCACATTTTGCTGACAGAGGGACCTTCCAAACCATGACACAAGATAGTGAATTTTATAAAGATAAGAGTGGCCATCTTATCTTTGACCTAAATGTCCATTTATATAGGTGAATCTGAAGCATCTTGATTTGGAAGGTGAAGTTGTTGTATTCTCCACTGTTTAATTTGTTAATTTGTAAAGAAAATAGTGGACTTAAACAGTGAAGAAAGCAACAACTTCACACTTCCAAATCAAGATGCTTCAGATTCGCCTATATAAGTGGACATTTAGGTCAAAGATAAGATAGCCACTCTTATCTTTATAAAATTCACCATCTTGTGTCATGATTTGGAAGGTCCCTCTGTCTGCAAAATGTGCTTGATTATTGTGAAATTTAAAGTGCATTAAACACAGCTTAAAGCCTGTTTAAAGTATTTACATATGCTTTCTGTGTGCTCAATAAATTAATTACTACTCTGTAAAGTAATTACTAAAGAAATTGTTAAAACCAAGAGTGCAATTCTTTTGTTCCAATAAACTCAAGGTTTTGGTAGCTGTTTGTTTTATGCTTTAGTAAAATGATATATTTCAACATATAAATAAATATCTTGTGGATAAATTATAGAATCAATAAACAAGGGAATTAGATATGAAGGTCATTCATATTTATTTAAACTTAGAGAAAATATATAGCTGTAATTAATTAGCGTGTCAATAATACTGATCCCTAAAATGGAATAATTCATATGATAAGATATTATATTATCAAAATTATTATAATTATTTTCTTTTATGAACTAAAGCAATGCTCTCTGATAATATTATTTTGGGGGAGTATCTGGGCAAGCACCAGAACTTAGTTGTAAACATTTAATATTTTATTTTTGTTTTAATATCAAAATATTATTTTTTGGTTGTTATAAATTTAATTTGTAAATAAAATGTAAATATTAATGTAAATAAATTTCAATGTAATCTTTGTAGTGTACTAGTTGTTGTTTGTGCATTCGTGGTCATTCCAGATCACTAATCACCAATTCAATCCATTTCTAGCCATTTCAGTTTAATAAAATTATTATATATTTTGATTTTATTATCATCCATCATTACAATCATATAGGTTAATTGTCACATACTTTTGGGATTTAAAATAATAGAAATATTTAAATTGTATAATGAGCGATTAATAGAATCCATTATTATTTTTCAATTATAATCAAATGCCTGAGTTACAGTTTGATTCTTGTAATTTATTCTTAAGTCAATTAATGATCTTATAATGTTGTATGATTCACTATGTAAATCATTTTAAAGTTCTAGTCTTATAGCTAAAAATGCCACTCTATAGCACCATTTATCGCGCTAAAACACATAAAAATCCGGTTTCCATGGCTGACACATTCGAACCCACGTTTTCTATAATGCAACTTTTTTGCTGTGCTACAGAATGCAGGCCACTATGATGCATTGCAGTACAGCATGTATGTTGCATCACAGCAAATATATTTTCCGAATTCGCACAGTTTATAAAATGATTACAGCTTGGTGAGAGAGTGTGTGTATTTGAATTGGATGGATGTTGTTTTCATTGGATTTTTTTAATTTTAAAGTATTGAAATGTTCAGATTTTGTAAAGTAATAATTATCAGACTCTTTACACCATACTGTATTGAAGTTTTAAGTGGTAAATGTTGACAAGATATATGTGTAAAGTGAGTTGGAATTAGGTAACGCGTCAAGTACATTCCACAAGACAAACAAGATTCTACCGTGTGTATATTATATCCAGTAAGAAAAGTACAATTCTGCATGGTTTTTTTGTAAATTTCATAAAAAGCATATATTATAAACATGATTATTAAGTAAAGAAGAGATTTTTGTTGTGGTTTAAAAAAGTTTTAGTTTCTTTCTTTTCTCCGACTACTGTTATACTTTGTTGAATATAGTTTACGTTTATTGTTATCATTTATTTTATAGATGTTACTAAAAAAAAATATTTACAAAAATACAATTTTGATATTTTTTATTTTAGCATTACAAACAACAGAACACTAATCCTAAACCTAACCGTAAACTTAACCCTAAAACTAACACTAAAACTAACCCTAAAACTAACCCTAAACCTAAACCTAACTATAACAACTTTTACTTTTTGTTGTCATTCTATTTGAAATAAAAAATAGTGGTAATATCTGTTTGTCTGTAAAAAAAAAAAAATTAAAACAAAGACTAAAAAAGTAAAAAATAGCGATAACACAATAATATTTGTTTCTCTGTAGAAATAAAATGTAAAAAGGAAGACTAGGAAATTTTACTTTTTATTCCGATTATAAGTTTTTAAACAACAAGAAAAAAACGCCAGTAAAAAAATCTCTGATAAAAAATTGATTTTTCTAATAAAGAAAACTAAAAAACATGAATCAAATTGTAATTTGTTTATTTTATTATACATTTATTATTATCATTTAATTTGTATACTTTAATAAAAAATAATATTTAAAATTAAATAATATTTAAAAAAAAAGATTTTCTTTTGTTTTTATTTTAGCATTACAAAAAACACATCAAAATGATTATAATTAACGGCCCAGGAATGATCATATTTTATAGTTTTAGCGTGAAAATGGCGCCATCGAATGGCGTCTTTATCTATAAGACAAGCACCCATTTTAATATTGTAACAAGACAAATGAACTAAACTGTAATATAAATTTTAAACCATTAAACATCTCATGATCACCATTTCTTATGCTAGCACATAACTGTTATTAACACAGGCAAAACTCTCCATACAGCAGCACCACTCAGTCCCAACCAGACTAATCAATGGATGCCAGAAGGCTTGTGCATTAAATCCCCATTGATTAGTCTGGTTAGCACTGAGTGGCGCTGCTGTATGGAGAGTTTTGCCTGCATTAATAACAGTTAGGTGCCTGTGTTAATATAAATTTTAAAGTATCATATAATAATAAAAAAATCAAGTCAGATGTCACATGACTTAATTTAATAAAGCTCGTATTTACAAATGTTATATGTAGAGCTCGCAAAATAAGCTCTTAACAAGCTTTGAGAATATCTTCAAACCCCAGACCAGTTTCTGCTCTGGCATAATCACTGAGGTGCCAGGATATTCAATCATTAGATTAAAAATACTAGGACAAGCCCAGCACTTTATCTAATGTATAACTATAGAAAAAAATCTGAAATTGTCAGACATCCATATGTCTTCCAATCCAGATATCTAACTCAAATAGCAATATGGGACTGAACTAAGTTCAGATACACCATATATTAATAGCTTTAGCAATATAAAATTGCCAAAACCTTAATAGCAAAAATTAAAATAAAAAAATCAAGTCAGATGTCACATGACAATTTAATAAAGCTCGTATCTATAAATGTTATATATAGAGCTCGCAAAATAAGCTCTTAACAAGCTTTGAGAATATCCTCAACCCCAAACCAGTTTTTTCTTCTGCATCATCAGTGAGGTGCCAGGATATTAAATCTTTAGATTAAAAATACTAAGACAAGCCCAGCACTTTATCTAATGTATAACTATTGAGTAGAAAATCTGAAATTGTCCTAGTATTTTTAATCTAATGATTGAATATCCTGGCACCTCACTGATGATGCAGAAGCAAAAACTAATCTGGGGTTGAGGATATTCTCAAAGCTTGTTAAGAGCTTATTTTGTGAGCTCTATATATAACATTTGTAAATATGAGCTTTATTAAATTAAGTCATATGACATCTGACTTGATTTTTTATTATTTTATTTTTTGCTATTAAGGCTTTGGCAATTTTATATTGCTAAAGCTATTAGTATATGGTGTATCAAAACTTAGTTTAGCCACATATGGCTATTTGAGTTAGATAACTGGATTGGAAGACATATGGATGTCTGACAATTTCAGATTTTCTACTCAATAGTTAGACATTAGATAAAGTGCTGGGCTTGTGCTAGTATTTTTAATCTAATGATTAAATATTCTGGCACCTCACTGATGATGCCAGAAGCAGAAATCAGTCTGGAGTTGAGAATATTGTCAAAGCTTGTTAAGAGCTTAAGGTGTCATATGTATGCAGGTCCCTTAACACATTGAGTGCCAGTAAAATGAACCCTCTCGCCTAACTTATGTGTGCTGCTATTGAGAAACATCAAAATTAGAATCCTGAGATATAAAATAAATAAAATTTATTATTTAAGTATATCATGCAAGGGATGTAACAAATAAAAAACAGAAGGCAAACATTTCTTGGTATGCACAATATGACTCATGACCAATGGGAGGTTACAATATATATAAATTAATTCTAATATTCTCATGGATAAATAATGAATTCTTAGTATTATTTTCGGAAGCTTCCATGGAATAAAAATATAATAGCTAAATAGCCGACATTTCATTATAATAACAACTACTTTCATCAAAGCTTCTTCTTTCTCAAATCATAAGAATGTGTGTAGTGAGATTTAAAATCGTTATTTGTTATTTTCTCCTTATTCTCAAATTCTATTGTTCAAGAAGTTTTAAAAAATATTTTATCCTCCAATAGATTTTTCCAAATATTGTTAATTTTCTTCAATTCACATTTTTCATTTATGCTCTTGGGCCTTTTAAAAACCTCTATAGCTTCCCTTAACAATCTCTGGTCATTTTGTTCAATTTTTGCCAGAATGTGTGTTTTATTAAAATTGATATCATGGTTAGTTAATTTGATGTGTGAATAAATGGCTGATGAATTAGATTTTTCTCTAATTGCTAAAGTGTGTTCTTCCTTTCTTATGTTTATTCTACAATTGGTCTGTTTGATATATGAATGTAAACAAACTCCACATGGAATTTCATATATACCATGACACTCCAAAGGAGTTTTATTTTTAGAGTATGGAAATAATTCATTACTTGTTTTAAATGTAGTATAAATTGTGTGGATATTATTTTTCTTTAAAATATTACCAATTTTATCAGTTACTCCCTTTATATATGGCAGAACTGTCTTAATTTCTGTAGTAGCAAAATCTTTTCCCTTATTATATAAAAAAGCCCTATTACTGATTCTGTGATCAAAACCATTATGAAGAAGCATTTTTTTAATAGCATAAATATCTTTTCGAAAATTGCTATCATCAAAAAGTCTCTTACTTCTATTTAACAATGTCTTTGTCACTGAAAATAATTATGATTGATGGTGATATATATATTGTAATTATAATAAAAATAATAAATTTAACGGTTTACAAACTATTATAAACAATCCTTAAATCCACAGAAGTACTTTTGGTTAATTTCTTAAACCTGCCTCAACTGCCATTAAATAAAAAAACAAAAAAACAAAGTGTAAGTAAACGTCATCAATTCAAATTCCGTGATTCTCGTATTTTAATGTTAGCAGCTTGTCTATTTATTAAATGCATTTTATTCCTATTTATAACAATTGCCTTCTTAATTTTTCTTTTATTATGGTTTCTCTCCTCATGAAGAATTTTCACATTTTCAAAATCAAATTTAAATTTATATTTACATGTTTTTTCATGATCAAAGAAAACTGAAGGAGACATTAAATCACCATTATTTTTACTTTTTATATACTTATATAACAATTCATGGAATGGTCTACATAGATAATTAGTATAATTGGCAATTCCATTTCTCTACAGCCTTTTTCTGCAGTTTTACAAAAAATACTTTGTAGATTAAAATAAGAAATCGAATAGAAATAAATTCATTATCTAGATTTTGTAGATGTTGTTGTTTGTGCAAATGATGTTCAGAACTTTAGAAGAGTTGCAAGAGTAATCACATGATGAAAAATTAGTAAGTCTATAGATAAATCCAAAAATGATAAAATATTATTCTATGATTTTTCACTATAGAAGAAGATAAAAATTAATAATCATAAAGTGTCAGAAGTTAACTATTACACATAATAGATACAATTAATCATATGCTTAAACTTGAAAGAACTGTTTTTAATGAAATACCTTAATATTAAAAAAATAGTAAAATGAAGATATTTAATAATTTTGCCTGTTTTTACATATGGGTTTAAAACATGGACACTTATCAGAAAAGCATGATAGAGAATTTAGATCATTCAATGAAGTATGGAGAGTTATGGTGGGAAATAACAAAAAGATTGAAAGTAATATACATATAGGTTAGAGAACATACAAGTGTCATTGGCATCAATAGAAAAAAATAAAGCTGAAATGACTCTGGGATAAACATATTGCTAGAAAAAAAAGATATTAGGCAGCTAGTTGATGGCTTAAACTAAATCTCAAGAAATTGTAAAAAAAGGCCTAGAAAGAGACCAATGCAAGATAGGCGAATGAAATATGAAAGTAAGTTGGAAAGACGTGAAGAAGCGAGGATATGGATCTGATTAAATTTGGAAAGATATCATCATCATTTTCAACCATTGTCAATCCACTGCAGAATGAAGACCTCTGGGAGTTCAATTTATCTTTTCTGATCTCTAGTCTTTTTTTTCCACATTACTCCATCACACTTCCTTGTTTCATTCATCCATCTCACATGTGGCCACATACTCAGTCTTTTACAATATCTTGGAATCCAGTTTAATATTCCAACTGTCCATCTATTAACATCTCTTTTAGCAATATATCAACCCCAACTCCACTACAGTATCTTAATTCTTTCAATAATGTCAGTAATGCCTGTTTGTTCTCTCACCTATCCTGCAGTAATTCGAGAATAATTGAAAACTATGATGATAATGTTCCTTGAATATCAACATTTCATTTTTATTTCTATATCTTTTTAGGAAAAACAACAACAACAAAAAACATTCCTGATAATCGATTGAGCTTTTACAGTTGTCTGACTTCTCAAAAAGAGAAGGGAGGTTAACTCTTTTAATTAATAGCAGTTAGTATTTTACTTCAATCTTTTACTCTCAGTTATGTGGCTCAGATTAATAAACTAAATTCGTAATCAAGTTAGTAATCATAATAATACATCAGCATAATGCAAGTTTTTATTACATACATCATATATTTGAATTTTGATCTGTTGAAATATAATATATAAACAACACATAGGCACACACATGTAAACAATATTTCTTTATAAAGTCGTGGGCAGTTTAATTTAGTGACAAAATGATAGAATGAACTTAAGTTTTTGAATCGAATTCACATCTGGTGCTCAAACATCATTCTATCTTTCAAGAAATTAACAATGCCATTATTTTATAAAGATTTCATGAATTATTTTTTTTTTTTTAAATAAAAAAATTATATATATTTTTTTATATTTTCTGTCCGGTTGAAAGATTTGGTCCAGTCATGTTTGAAAAAATATGTTACTCCGACTTTTTGTTTTATAATTTGTTTTCAATTATATTTATTTGTAATTAAAAAGCATGAACAAACATTATAATTGCTGAGAGGTCATCGCACCCGTCTTGCAAGCAAGTAGTTGGTTGCAGACGATTGTGGGTTCGCCTCCCGGCCGATGCTATGACATATGAGAAAAAAAAAAAAAATGCTAATTTGTGTTGTTTTTTTTTTTTGTTGTTCTTTATGTCAAATATATTGTTTTAGCAATATTGAAAATTTTTGAAAGGGTTTAGCTTTTATTTTGGTTTTTTCCCCCTCAATTATTAAAAATTGTCATCTTGTCAACTAGACGACAAACCACATTTGTATATATTATCTGTAGACGCCATTAGGATAATCATGTCTTTCATTATTTATTTATTATATGAAAATAAAAGTGTTTATTTATTTATCAAGAAAACACACGTTTAAAAGCATGTGTCATTAATTTATTCGCAACTAAATTATAAATTCTGATTATGATGTCAATTTTAAATCGCCCTTGTCTAAAGTTTGCAGGAAAATCAATAAAAGCGTGTTACTTTATATAATAATAATCGTACGATTTGTTGTTTTGGGAGTCACGTGATCTTCGAGCATCCATGAAGACGGTTGAGCGCATCCGTTCTATTCAATTGACGAAACTAATTTTTATTTTACTTTCCACAGTTGATAATTATTCCGGAAACTTTTAGTTTCGGAATCCATCACTTGTTACATAAGATAAAAAGCTCTACAAATCCTGAGTGGTCGGATGCTGTAGTACAAGGCGGGAGCTCAAAATCCACATATTGCGATTCAGCACCGTCACTTTGAATTCCCGAGTTACAAAACAGTTGATTATTTTATTATTACTTTATATATACAGTATACATAAATGAATTGATATTTTTTAAATTTGGAATGACAAATCGAAAATTATAATACTGCAACATCTCTTCGAGTAAATAAAGATCGCATCCAGCAGTGAAATAATCATTTCGACATTTTTCAATTCAATAGTGCATTAAGAATAAATGTAATTTTTTTGGAGCAGGGGTGCAGGTATGTTGGATGTGTAGCTTGCGGATATTAAAGATTAATTTCATTACCTTTATTACCGGTCTCAATCCGGGCGCTAATCTGTTTTCCAGATGTTGCGCTTATGAAGTCGATCACATTTTATTCGCAGAGAATGAAGTGTGCGTGGAGGCGGGGATGGCGGTGATGTAATTGTTTGTTATGATGTAATAAAATATTTATTATTTTGTAAATAAATTTACACCTTACGATAAGCTACTGGAATAAACCGAATGGCTTAAAGGCAATGACGTGTTTCCGCTAAGGATTATCACGTTTTACTTTAAGTAGAGAACTTATTAAATCGGAGATTCAGTTGTATGGGAATATCCGCTTTTATTCCCATTATAATTGACAATGCATATTAGAGAAGAAAATTCTAGGAATCAATAGGTGAAAGTATTGTTTATCATTGGAGGTAATCTGATAATGGATAAAATTTTGAAAATGAACAGAACATATAATGTTCTTCATTAATTTTTTTTTTACAGAAATGGTGTGACGTAACGCAAGTAAGTAGTTTAGAATTTTAAACAGAAACGACGGTAAATTGAATTGACTGATTAGAATTCAAACTAATTTGATTAATTGACGCGGAATATTTCTCTAATGCCGTGACACATTTGAAATATTGTCTCTAGCGGGTGTTTTCCAAACATTCCCTTTAAAAATTAAATTCTCTGCTCTCATTTAGAAACTCCTCGCACTTGGATTACAAGTTGATGTATTCGTTGACGTAAGTTTAATTAATTACATATTTATTCCTATCCGCTAAGTAATAGTTAAAATATAATGTAAGCTTTATTATAATCATTTCCTCGTTTTTATAGCTTAATTTTCAGTTCTAAAAATAGTAGATGCGCTTAACTGTATATATATATTGCGAATTAATAGAAAGAATAGGGACGAAGTCGATTATTGTATTTAAATACTGCATTGTTCTTATCAGTCAGTATTTAAACGCACTCATATTAACCGAATGTCAATGTAAAATTCTCCAATAACAATATATAAATATTAATATGACAAGAAAAAAAGAAAGTAGTAAAAAGAACATCATAAAAGCTTATTATATTATTTTCATCACTACATCATGTCTACAAAGACCAGATTTATGTGCATTAAGAAAACTATTCTATTGCATTCTCGTTTTAATCACATGCACTATTTTAAGATTATAGTTCGGTGGCTTCAAAAACATTCATTATTCAGACCCTTTCATCTTTCAATCTTCATACAAAGACTAGACATCGAGATGGTCTGATTAT
The DNA here is from genome assembly GCA_028023455.1 of Epiperipatus broadwayi. NCBI lineage: Eukaryota > Metazoa > Onychophora > Udeonychophora > Euonychophora > Peripatidae > Epiperipatus > Epiperipatus broadwayi. The sequence continues at coordinate 977,405 of JAQFVV010006488.1, forward strand.
CTTAATTATAAAATATCCTAAACATACTGTGACGTTGATGCTTCGTTTTCTAGGATTTTTACATCTCTTAACATTTATGACTCAAATTCTATTAATCTATTGTGTCATCCATCTAAATTCTTCTAACAAACTTCACCACTCCCATACCAAAGCATCACAAGACATCTAAAAGGCTTGGGACAAATCTGGCTACTGAGTTAAACACAGTTTATAATTATATGTTGGACTATTTCATCCATATAGTTTTAATTATTACTTTTTCTTTTTTTAAAACTTTATTTAAACTTTTCAAATACATTCAACTACAGCGGATTAGATCTAACACAATATTTAGACTATTATTTTTTCTCTTCGGGAGTTTTTGGCAAGGCTAGTGATGGTACTAGCATGTGACATAAACTAGCGATCTCTAGATTCATGAGTACTGAACTTTAAGACGATCCTCTAACCAAGTAGTTTTTTGTGTCAACATTAACTGGCTAGAGAATCACTGTAAATTCAATATTTTATTAATCTAAAGATATCGGGTCAATTCCCATGGTAATACTGTTACTGGTCTTAGTAACATGTATATTATTACTAACATTTATATGTTTCTGAAACATTTAAATAATGTTTGATTTTTTCTAAAAACATTTAACAATATAAAACTGTGTTGATAGAAATTAGTTTGATATATAAGTACCAGTGGAGTACCACACCATAAATCTTCAATCAAATAGTTTGTAAATTTGTTTTTAAGTTGAAGAAAAAGTGAATTATATTTATTATCTTATATAAATGTAGTCCTTCTTATAATATCATTCAGGAATTTTCTTGATATTGGAACTGAATCTCCTACAGCAATAACACATATTGTAAAATGATTAGACCCTATAAATATTTTAGGTGCTCAGAATTTCTTAGTTTAAATATTTTTAACAATAAAAGGCTATAGTTCATTTGCTTATTTTGGCAATAAAATTGAATTTTAAAGATTTTGTGACTAAATCAAATCATTTTTTAAAAATATATTATTTACCAAAAGCTTATTCCGATTCAATTATTTATTATAAATTAATATGTTGGTTATTTGCTAAAATGTTCCTCTAGGTAATTTGGATCCCAAAACTATTCCCACAGCTGATTGGAAGTAAAAGCAGTTAATTTATCTTAGAAACCTAAAATGTATTTACTTATAATAGGATATACTGAAATGTGCATATTTTTTGCTTGTTTTAATGAATGGAATTTTCCAGTATTCTCAATCAAAATGCAAGATGTGGAACTATCAGGCATCATAAACATCAATAGAACTTCATTTATTTTCAGCAAATCATGGACATTGAATTTGACTTTTTTTAAAATTTTCTTATTAACCAAAAATGGCCTAATTTTTTTTTACTGTTTGTCCACATAATAGACAAGAATAACATCAAAAATGCAGTTTGATTCAATTATTCCAAGATGTATCATTCATTTTTAATGCAGTATGTTTCAGTTGGGTCTTCTGTTGTTTTATGATAGAAAACAAATTGATACTTAGAAATAAGAAGATCCTTTACTGTCATTCTATTTTTGCATATTTTATCAATTTGTTTATAGTATCTTATCTATGATTTGACTCTCATTTCTGATTCTTCATGTTATCTCATTTTCCCTGGAAACTTATAGAATATATCTTCATCTTCCATGATAATATTTATATCTCTTATCATTATTAAATTTATGTTACATCGTTTTTGCTATATTCTTTATGGCAGATTCACATTTCTAGCCAACTATCTTTTGATGAAGTTTTTCTTCCTTGTTATTTTTAATCCTATCTGCTGTCCTATTTCAGTTATCAAAATTTTTTCCATTTTTTATTTATTATGTTTATTTTCTGAGAATATTCAAAAACTTTTTTTTATATGTATATGGCTTTTTCTTATTATTTTCATTCTCAGTATCTATATTACTAAATTAGCAAATCCCTTTTTACAAACGTTATCTATGTAGCATGTACCTTTCTTATACTATTTAATACAAGAATGAATGAACACCATTCATGTTAGCATTGATATGGTCATTTCATTTCCAATGCAATTCTTTCTATTTTATCAGAAGAGTTTCTGATTTATTGCTACTATCATTGAGAATCTTGAACTTTGATTTAGTATAACTGGATCTTGTGTAGGCCTGAATTTAAAACTTTAAAATGTTTTTAAATTTCAGATGGTAGCTTAAGAGTAAAAAAAAGTTATAGATTACTGGTGGATGGAAATGCATTAAATACATAAATCCACATATACTAGATCAAACTCCTTACTGAGAAAAATTATAAACCAGAAACTAAACTAGCATAAGGATAGAATAATATTGGATATGCCTTTATTAAGCATTATAATCTAATATTTATTGATTATTCAAACTTATAATAGATGGTAGAACTGGAATAGAACAAACAGAGTTTTTCATGATCATTCAATACAATTGTAAACCAGGTTTTCATCTTCAGCTGTTATCTTCTAGAAGTGCTTTTCTTTACTTAATGAATAAAATTTTTGAAGAGTAATTTTTACTACATCATTCTCACACAAGTTAGGGATTGGTCTCTATCCACTTTTAACACATTGTGGACAGGTATAATCATAAACATATGTCTCTACCTTGTGTGAGAGTGGTGTAGTGAAAATTACTCTTCAAAAATTTTATTCATTAAAGGGATAATTTCTAGTTTAAGGAATAACTAATAAAAATTATTAATATACTTCCATCAAGTAGTTTGTGTCAAAGTTGTGAGGGAAGGAAGTTTGACACTTATTAATTCAACTGTAGGAAACGTTGATAAAGAGATGTGTAAGAGAGTGTGATCTGGACCAACGGATGTTCATCTTGGGCATCATTCATCTTTTTTGTATGTTTTTGTCATATGTTTATGATTACATCCTTCCACAAGATATTAAAAGGGAATAGAAATCAATCCCTACTTCCATGGAAGTGGTGGAGTGAAAATTATAATACAGAAATATTATTCATTAAGTGGATAATCTGTAGTCTAATGAATGACTAATAAAAATGAATAATAAGCTTTTCTTCATTTTTTTGTTAATCCACCATTCCCCCGTTATCTTACTAGTAGTTTGGCATTATCACTAATCTGCATATCTTTATCTGGGCTTGGATAATTCTATTAATCTATATCTAAAATATTTTTCACTTATTTATATACTTTTACCTGGGCTTCAGTAATAAATGTCCTATTAATCTCTTTCAAATGTGTTGGTTATCCTTACTCGTCTTCATCTGATTCTGCCAATTCTCTTTAGGAATGTAGCTCTTTCTTATCATTTTTTAGATTGCCATGTTTTATTTTCATGAGTGGTACATTTAAATATTCATCAATCTATGCTTATAGTACAATTTTGTTGCCATGTCTAAATACTGAATTTAGACTTGGGCTGAGTAAATTTGAATTTTTTTTTCAGTAAGCTTAAGATATTTTTTCCAGACTTAATCCATAGGCAATGCAACTCAGCATTCAACAGTGGTTGGTAAATGGATAATTCAGGTATATCTTAGTTAGATAATGGAATAAAGATAAAATTATTCAAACTATCATTACCCAATATTACATACACCTAGTGAAAGCTGCCCTTTTGTTTACTACTTTTCTATGAGTATCTGTTGGAGTGATCTTTACTCTGAAGTGTCCTATTTACATGTTATTTTATTTATTATCCATACACTAGCTGTCAAGTTAAAATCGTTGTGCGTTTACTTATCTTTCATGAGCATTTTTTATTGCAAATATTTTTATAACATTCATTTATTTACTATAACCTTTATTCCTAAGATAGTGAATAACTGCTTTACATATTTACAGGTAGAAATGAAATTCCTGATCTCATTATATCATTTTTAAAGCATTTTTTCATTTGAATTTGATCAACTAATACATAAACATATTAAATTTGTTAAATATAAATAATAAAGTTTATTTGGGGATTAGTGCTAAAGAGGTTAGAAGTAATTAAAAAAATAAATAAATAAACAAATAATAAAATTTTATTAAGTTTCTTCTTTGTACATTATTAAACAAATTTGGAAAGATTTAATAGAAATAACTGAGAATAGTTTCATCCGGGTAATCCTGAAAATAAGGCAGTTTGTAAAACTTGGCCATCATCTCTTTCAGCCATTATCAGTCCACTGCAGAAAGAAGCTCTTTCCAATTCTTATCTAGTGTCTTCTATCCATAGCCTGCCCACTTTCCACCAGAAAATATCCACAAATCATCATCAATCTCATGTTTAGTCTCTTTCAAGGTCTTTTACAATCTTTTGAGATATAATTTAATACTTTAGTCGGTCAACTATTATCATTTCTTAACAACATCTCCATCCCAGCTTCAATTCAGTCTCTTAATTCTTTATTTGTTTGTTTCCTTATTCTTGTATTATTTTTTTGAAACTTTATTACTCCCAGCATATATTACTTTATACTTCAGTGTTGCATAAAAGTATTCAAATCTCAGATCCATAAATAAATATTAGTAAAACACAACTGTTAAAAATCTTTATTTTAAACATAAATATATATCTGTTTTATATAGTCTACTTTTCTATCATCTAATAATAAACATTGAATGTCTTGAGAAAATTGTTAACTTTATTTAAATTTTCCAATTACATCCAACTGTTATTTACAGCACACAGGTTAGTATATGCACAACGTTTCAAGTGGTATTATTCCCCTTCAGATGTTGCTGGTGTGACCAGTGATGGTACTAGCATGGGAATCAAACCTGGACTCCTAGTTTCTTGAAATATTGAATTTTAAGGTAACACTATAATATTCAAGAATTTAAGGATCCAGATTTGTTTTCCATGTTAATACAATCACTGGTCAAGCCAGAAACAGCTGAAGAAGAGAGGAGAATAATACCTCTTGAAACGTTGTACTAACTTGTATGCTATCTCTAACAATTAAGTGTAATTGGAATATTTAAATAAAGTTATATTTTTAAAGACATTTGATACTTAACATTAGATTATGGAAATAGTTCTATATATAAATACAACTAAAATACCATCATCACAAATCTTTAGGAAAGTATGAAAGGATATCTTGTTTATATATTATTCTATTTTTATTAAATAATCTCTTAAGTGTAATTCTATGGTTAATTTTAAGCTTTAGGTTTTCTTTTATAATAATCTAACGAAGATATTTATAAGTCCAAACTTCTTCCACGCTAATTACCTTGCTTCTATTAAATCTTTTTTAAAAACTCAATATGTTTAAGATTCGATTTATTTTGATTTTAAAGTATAATGATTTTCCAATAATATAAAGATATACGTGTTCATGTAATATTAAATATTATAAAGATATTAAATTAATTTTCAATGGCTTTTCAAAAAAAAAAAAGAAAATACAAAATTATGGCAATAAATTAAAAGGTAACAACTATAAATATCTTTACAAAAAAAAACAGACTTTAGAGAATAACATTTATTTAAAATATAACTGCTTCGACTGACTGGAAACCTTCTTCAAATATTTGAAATATTTTAACTCAATTTATCTTAAACATTCTCATAGGAAACATTCCTGTAGAAGCAATTAGTGTTTGATTTTATGTTGAACTAACATCTGTTAAATTTTTAATATCAACATTTTAAAGTTTGTCATGTTTTAGAGACAGGAAAATCTCTTAATGGATGGATATGTTGTAGGTGCTGGCAAATCCATTTTGAATTTTCTAAAAAATATTTCTGACTTACATGGTGGCAATGACCCTATAAATAGTAATTTTTCTAAAAGAAATAAATAAAATTCTTCATGGCATAATGATTATGGAATTCCATAAAATTTTTAAGAAAGAAGTATAATAACTATCGAAAGATTGGATTAAAACTATAAAATGAATACACTCACTTCCTAGTTATGATTTTTTTTAGACTTTATATTGATGTATTAAAAATGATAGCCAGCATCTAAAATCATAACTCTAATAAAGAAACGTTGTTACACTTTATGATTACATTTCCGAAGGGGTGAAGATAATTTTTTGTTGATCTTTTGCATAAAAATAAATAGGTTAGATGATTTTCTTAATAAAGTATACATGTTATTTAGATCTACATAATATATTCTGTTTAAAACATGGTCTTTGTTAGTTTTCAAAATGGTGAGGTTGCAGATTGTGATGAAGTACCAAGAGAAGTTTAAAACATGGTGATATTGTGTTAGATTTGAAACTGCTGGAAGTTTAAAAAATCTAAAACCACAAAGTTTTACAATATGGTTTTAAAGATGATTTTATTGTTCCATTTTATAATAATAATAATAAATCCCCCCCCCCCTAAAAACAGAATTGCAGTAAATATCATAGAATGTTATTTTTATTGACTATTATAAATGCAATATCAAGGGTTTTTTTTAAAAAATACGGTTGTTTCTAGTTATAGATGAGTACTTTTCAGAAAACCTTAATGGTATTTTAGAGAACCAAAAAGCACTATGGTTGTGTTTCTAGAAAAATACAATCAAATTGTCACAGTTAAATTAATGATATTTAAAGAGAAATGAAGTTGCTAGGTTTTGATGTGGTGTAGGTCTTTGAGTCTAAAATATCTACCTTGCAGAAATTTGTTCCATTGCTTTCATCATCATAATCATGAATAAAATATAAAATTTGCAACCAGAACTTTGATGATTTAATATTACTTCGATTTGTTATATATGTAAGCTTTTTATATTGATTCTGCCATTCCTCAACTAACCAAAGCCTCTCATTGCCACTAAAATCCATTTAATTAAAGTATATATAATTGAAATAAAATGTAATGATAAAGTATTAATGATGATAATTCATTTTACAAATAACTTATTTACTAAAGCAATAAACCTAAAACATATGCACTTGAAAATGCGAAAGTAGGGACCTCTACAGGTCATAACCACAAGCTTACGAAATGCAGAAATATTTTCAATTATTATTATTATTATTATTATTATTTTTTATAAACTTTATTAATAACAAATTATATATATGTATTAACATTTATACAGGAGAAAAAATAATCTACATGATATACAGTCCATAGCTTATGAAATTATGACTAATGCTTGAGGGCAAATGAAAATGATTCTGTTATATGTAGATGAATGTATAATTTATATGGTTTCTATTATTCTAATGTGATGTACAACTAATTAAAATATTGTTCTTCGAAATTTTGTCACATTTTAAAAACATTGTATCTTTTGTTGTCAAAAATTACAGATCTGCGAGCAAGCCACTTGGTTCAAGACTATCATTATAAGGATGAATTTTTTAAATATTTTCTTCTGCACAACTGTTTAACCTTAATTATTTGCTTGTGAAAGATAAAGTACCAAAAGGGTGAGAAGTATGTATAACTTTGAAAAATGTGTGTCATATCTTCTACCTGATTATTTCACAAGATATATATGGGATCCAGATTCAATTTAAAATGGTTAATGAGGACAATTTTGGTAGGAATTTTGCCTGGTAATAAGTTAAACAAAATTTTCAATTATTATTTTTATAAGTGAATGTACTTCTGTTTTTTAAATGGATGTTTATTTAATATCATTATCATCATCAACCATTATCAATCCACTGCAGGATGAAGGTTTCTCCAAGTTCAATCCATTTTTCCCTATCTTTAGCTTCTCTTCTCCACATCACTCCTGCACACTTTCTTATTTCATCCATCCATCTCACATGCAGTCTCTTTCTGGGTCTTTTACAATCTCTTGGAATCCCATTTAAAATTTCAATTGTTCATCTATTATCATCTCTTCTAGCAATATGTCCAGCCCAACTTCACTTCAGTCTTTTAATTCTTTCAATGAGGTCAATAACACCTGTTTGTTCTCTTACCCATACATTGTGTTTTCAATCTCTTCTTATTACTCCCAATATGCATCTCTCAATACTTCTTTGAGGTCTGAAGTCTCTGTATGGCCCTTCTATTAAATGTCCATATATATTCCTAGATAGTCAATTTTAATAAAAATTGACCATATAAATTATAATTTTAAATCAATTTAAATAAAAATTGACTAAAGACAAGCATTTTTTTTTTCAAAATTAATATGCTACTGATCTAATTAGTTTTTTTTTTATTTAGAAAAATTTTCAAAATGACTTCCATCTAGTGATCTATAAATGAATTAGACTATATCAGCTGCCTCCTGTAGCCATTTTTTTAATTATAATAAATAAAACTAAATAAGCGATATAAGCATATCAATTTTTTTTAAAAAACATCTGGTTATCTTTTGTCAATTTTTATTTAAATTGGGTTTAAAATTATCCCTTTAAACCAATTTTATCAATTTAGTCAAAGTATTGGATTAAGTCAATCAAAAATGTTTATGTCAATAGTGAGTAAAATAAACTAATTTTCCTCTGAAATTTATTCACATTATATAATTTCTGTGTGATGCTATGAAGCATTTAAGGTGAAAAGTGGTGTTAAATACAGCCATGAGATCAATTGCAAGGTTCATTTTTTGCTAAGTATATTAAAAATTAATGATTATTTTTGCACAATAATTGTATAATAAGTATTTTAAAGCAGTGGTCTTCAACCTTTTTACACCTGCGGACACTTAGCAAAAAATGAACCAAGATTTCGTGGACCGGCAGAAGTTTATAGATAAATTTTCTTAAAGATGTAACCTGCTTAACCTTAGATAAGCATAATTGTTATAACTAGCCAAAACAGCACACTAGTTATTGTGTATTGTACACAGAAAACAATACAATAACAATCATTCTCATTAATGTGCTTGCATTTCTATGTTTATTATTTCATTGTTAAAATATGCAAGAATAAAATGTTATTTATATGAATGTTGGGAAATATCATGGCTAGTGTAATTACATGGCAATGATTATGATAAATGTAATATCTGTATTTAATGTTAAATATACAAGATGGTTATATATATATGGATGTTGTCTTTTGATAGTAGTAAGGGCAAAATAGAAATTGCATAATTAAAATCACCGTACAGCCAAAAAAAAAAAAAAATTCGTCGTATTTTAAATAAGAAAAAATAAAACAAAAACATGTAAAAGTCTGAAGTTTTGATGTTATTGTAATTTTTTTTTGTGCTGGTGTATTGAAAGGATCAAAAAATGTAATTAATAAAAAAAGTTTTTTTTAAAAATTGTTTGTGGAGTCGGTATTCTTCTCAGCAAGTCAACACCACCAAACAGTTTTAGCATTCTATTCCTAGATGCCAATATTATCATCATAGAAATTGACTATTAGGGTTATCCGATCATCATAGCTTATATATATACAGCCAAAGACACCTCTCAATATGTAAAAATAATCCATATCCTAAATGCCATCAACGCTAACAGAGCCTCCCCTAGTATTCTTTGGGAGACTTTAACACCACATACAATGACTTCAACAAGAGGTTTTTATCTAATAAATCCAGATTAATGTTGGAGAGGGCTTTTTTAATACTTTTCTATACTAAAACTAAAAGCCCTGATTGATTTGTTTACTACACCCCAGACCTCCATTTAACCTTACCCTTCCTTTCTTTCTGATATACCTAATCTTACAACTACACCTATTTCAACCCTACACCTATTAACCTTAAAACCATCCATACACCCAATCAAATAACCAACATAATACATCCTTTCCAAAAATAAAACCTTCCCTTCTCTGAGGAGGCTGGTTTTCTTATTAAATACTACAGCCATATTAAATCACCACACCCGAAAATCAAAGGATAATGGCTTCTAAATGACCAAACAACATTAATATACAACTTCAAGCATCACAGCAAAATTTCACAAATACAGAAAAAATTATCTTCCTTAAAAATCTCTACAAAATCAAGAAAAAGTCCCTTGCAGAATATATATCCATCAGAAGACCAAATGTTTCTTAGCACAACAACACTCTGGAGAGAGACTACCCAGAGGGCACTGGGGCAATAAAAAACAAACACTCTCTTATCCATTAATACTAATGGAACCAATCTTATTCTTTCCAATGATGCACACATCACAAACAATTTCCAATAACAAAAAGATGACTCTCCTATAAATGGTGTGGGTCAAATACATGGAAATCAAATTAAAAAGAAGATAAATCTCTCCTGATTATCTGGCCTTTATGGCATCCCAAATTTCTTTCTCAAACACCTCAGTAAATTCACTGTGCCAATTATTAAAAAATGATTGATCACCTAGCCTCGCAACAGAAACAAACAGACTTTACCAGTGGCACTCGTGCCTTTTATTAAAAAGCAAAACAACTAAATGACATTAACAGTATCTGGCCAATTTCCATGACCCCATTGCTTATCAAGATAATTGAGTCAGTCATTAAAGATCAAATCCAAACTCAAATTCTTAGCCATATCTCGTCAAACCAATACGGAAAAAAGGGACACAACCCGCAGCTAGTCCAAGTAACTGCACGTTCAATTACATCAGAGGACATTGTAAATTAAAACCTATTGCTGTCCAGCTGGATGTTGTGGAGCATTTGATTCAGTCCAGAAAACATCCTCCTGGATATTCTGTTGGAATGTGACATTCCAGTCGGGATTGTAAGATGGTCAGCAATCTGCTCAACAACAGAGAGATTTTTTCTCTCTTGATGACAAGATCGATCCCTCAAGGATCTCTGCTCAGTGCCCTTTTCTTCACAGCATACATCAACCCTCTCTGACGGATATGAAAAACCTCCTGGATTTTTCTTCCTCTCTCAATAAAAACTTCAATGTATTTGCATATATAGATGACATCATGGTTGTGCTTCCCCCATTAAAACCTTCCCCATCTCATGAACCTATTAAACGAAAACCGAAACTTGGCCACAAAAATTTTAACAAACTTCCACTGAAGATAATGCGGAAACAAAAACCTCCCTTCCAAAACCCCAAGAACGGTCCCAACGACCCCAACGCTTGACTTCAAAAATAAAAGTTAAAGCCAAAAAAGATCTTATTTTAATTTGGGGGTGGGTGAAGGTGTGAAATACTTTGACTTCACTGAGACAAAAGTTACTTTTGGTTTGTTTTTATTTTTTAAAAAAGGTAATAAAAATTGGTTTTAAAAATAAAAGTTTTAGTATATTAGCAGTATACAAATAAAGGCAAAAAAGATATCGCCTTATAGGCCAAAAAAAAGTGGTCATATTTTTAAACAAAAAAAAAAAAAACAACCTGAAACTTGAAAAAGTTAAAAGTTTTGATCTTACTTTATTTTGGGGTGGAGGAGAGGGTGTGTATTCAGAAATACTTTGTAAAAGTTAACAGAAATTATTTTTTGGTTTTTATTTTTAAAAAAAAGGTAAAAAAAATTGATTTCAAAAATAAAAGTTAAAGCCAAAAAACCCCCACTAAAAATGAAATATTGTATTAACAGAGGGAGTAGAAAAAATTTAAGAGATCAAAAAAAGTTACCGTATTTTTAAAATTCCGGCCTGGCCTGGTAACATTACATTTTATTGTTTTAACACATAAACAATGCTGACAAGTGGACGTGATTGGCTATCAAAAGACAACTGGAGTTTGTATAATAAAAAACTTTTTTTTTGTTTAATTTTGAATTTTTTTAGAAAAATAGTAAAAAATTTAATTCTACCCCTCCATAAACAACTGCGATAAATAGAAAAAGAAATTAATATATGTATGATTGATTAGATTTCGTTTTTGTTCTGTTTTTTTTTTTTAACCTGGTAAAAATGTGATGAAAAAAATAAATAAAAACTGTTTATATTAATTAAAAGTTTAAAATCTTATTACTTTGTTATTACTAACTTTCTTGCCAGCATAGCATGGTCTGGCAAAAAACTTCTGTGGCCCAGTGCCAGTATGTGGACCGGTGGTTGAAGACCACCAGTATATGCTATTTTTTTAAATATAGAAATTAATAAATGCAACTGTTATTATTGTTTTATATTTTCAAAGTTTAAATATAATTTTTTAGAATGTATTAGTAGAATATCAAAAGAAAGAAATGTACTTTCTACAAGTTTAAAAATTAGATGATAACCAGAGCAAAAAGAATAAATATGATGAACACAGAAGCTGAGAAAACCATTTCTAGTGAAGAACAGAAACAAGAAGACAATAATCCCAAAGAAGTTTGTCAACAAGTAGAAGAATCACACAGAGGAGATGTCCATGTTAGCCCAGCTAATGGAAATGATCTAGAAGAAAATAGAAAAAGAGAGGAACAAAAAGACAAGATAAGAGGAGAAGAAGAAAATATAAAAAGAGAGGAACAAAGAAACCAAGATAAGTGACAAAGAGGAGAAGAAAATAGAAAAAGATGAAGAAGAAAATAGAAAAATGGATGATCAAAGAGAAGAAGACAAAAAAACAGATAGTAGAAGCTAACCAAAGAATAGAAAAACAGATCAGAGAAGCAACCGAAAGCCAAAATGAAAAGATCAATCAAATAATGAAAATGTCATATTAAAAATTAAGGAGGAAGTGATGGATGAAGTAAAAGGCTTACTAATTCAGCAAGAAATCAAGATGACACAGTTGTGTGAAGCCATGGATATAAGAATGACAGAAATACAAGAATCCATGCAGCAGAAGGTAGACAGATTGACCACAGAAGTGAAGGAGATGGAAATAAAAAATAGCAATGTATGTCCGGTACAAGAAAAGACAGAAACAATCACAGAAACAATACAAGAAGAAAATTATATAAAAGTCCCTATAACCAACCAGATGTCTGGAATTGTAAGTCAATTTCTAAAAATAAGAACTTTTTCAGGGAGCTGTAATGAAGCACCTATAGAATATATAAAAAGACTGCAGAGAGACTTCAGTATTAATGCCTTGACAGAAGAGGTAAAACTAGCATTAGCATGCCATCATCTCCACGGTGCAGTGCAAGCATGGTGGGAGTCATTGTTCACTCAGCTTATAAATTTTAACGATTTAAAACAGCACTAATAAGCTGTTATTTGATTGATGATTATCAAGAGGGGATTAAATACAAGGTGTGCCAGGAGAAATGTCCACCTGAAGAGCCTTATACACCCTTCTTTAGAAGACAGGTGGCCATATTGAGAGCCTTAACATCTGACCCTCTATTGGAACTCCAGATTATTAGATTGATATGACACAGCTTCCCAAGTTATGTAGAGAGGACGCTGACTGGAACAGATCATCGATCTCTTGAGCAGGTTGCTTAACTGTTAACAGCATATGACAGCTGCAATATATCAACAACCAAAGAAGGAGTGTCCAGGATGCCAAATAAATCTCCCTATAGAAGATAGGCCTAGGATAGGAACCATTAAGTACAAAAGAAAAATGCTTCATCAAAAATATAGCAACTATGATTCACCACCATGATATTATCACCAAAGAAATGGGTACCACCATGGAAGAGGTAGAAAAGAAATTCAACAGGCAGTATATACAGCCTATACCTGACTTGAATAGTGAAGAGGTCAAATAGTGATGTCAACCTGCAAAAAAGTGTGGACAGAATCACAAGCTATCAGAATAAAATATGGCCTAAAAAGTGACCAAAGACCAATAGAAGTCCATTGTTTCAAAACAAAAAAGAGCATCATAGGAGAACTGATCATGATCCTCAGTCTCCCAAGCCAGAATGCAGCTGCAATCCTGAACAATGAAACAAAAATAGATGATGAAAAAACTTTGTCAGTGAGATGTAGTGATACATGAATTTGCATTTTTCATGTTGAAATGGATGGATGATTGAGCAAAGCTGTTTGGATGCATTGTGTTCATGATGCTCCAAAGTATATGCTTGGCATTATTCTGAGCTGGATGTTGAGCTCCTAGAGTAGCCCATCAGTGTATATTGGCCTCATGAATAGGCCATGGTCACATGAATAGACCAAATGATTAAGCCCCTAAGACTCACTCAATATGAGCAGGGTTGGCTCAGTGCCAAATATTTTTTCTGGCTCCTACTCTTATTTGGATGATCCTTCTAGGTACAAGAGAGGTAGTGCTTAAAATGAGATATTTTCTCATGATGTCATGGAGCCTTGTGTACTAGTAGTTTGTGCTTGGCTCTTGGAGGTTACAGTTCATGTATTCATTTTTCCCAGCTCATCTTACCCATTTTATCAGCAAATCTAAAAACAGTAGAGATGCAGTAATTGTGTAGAATAAAGTCATACTTCCAGGTGATTTCATCCCAAAATTTGGTGGCAGGTAATGGAATAGACATTTCATTTCATGTATATATTTTTAAGATTTATTTTCCCTTTTCACCTAAAGTGATTGATTGAAGGAAAACAGATACATAAAAAGAAAAAAACCAACACTTCAATCTTATTTTTTTAAAAAAGCAAAATGTTTATATTTTTAAAAAAATCATTATTTTAAATAATAATTAAGACTTAAAAAAATGATAAATCTATTGATTTTTATAATTTTCAAATCATGAAATAAATACTTCTCTAAGCATTTAAAAATTGGCATTTATTAAAATATTATATTTTTAATTTTTGAAACAGTGTTGTACAAAGTATAATTATCACTTGAGGCAAACATCAAATTGAAAAACATGGCCTAATCTACCTAATCCCTTATCTGTTCCCACTAAAACGATCCACTCATCAAGAAGAGAAAAACATTCAGGCTTAAATGAAAGATGTTTGACAAATCAAATACATTGGAGTCATTCTAGTTTAATCCAGAGAATTGATCAGGGTATAAATAGTGGAGTTTGAAGTTCACAAAAAAATTCTATCCAAGTGTTGCTTAGCTGTTTAGTTGCCAACTAATTTTAGTGCTGAGTCACCTTTGGAATATTATATTTACAGTCACACAGCTTATCCCAGTAAGAAATATAGGTTTTACTAAATGTGAACCCTATAGTTATTGGATGTTAAAAAAGAAATATTAATATGGAAATCATAAGGATGACAAGCTAAGTCAGTAATAGCTTTCTCTCTATCTATCACCATGAATCTTCAAGAGTGCCTGGGTGAATACCAATGGAAATTAAATAATGCCATTCAGCTTAAACAAACCAACCCCTTTTTGAAATGCAATAGTAACCTGCAGTGGATGAACACACCAGATGAAAATGAAGGTAACGATTTTATGAAATATTAAATACTTATATGTGTTTATAATCAAAAAAACATCTTTCTTAAAATAAATTATAATTGATTATATTTCTAAATGCAAATATGTTTTATTGGGATGAATTATATATATTTATATTTTAAAATCAAGAACAAATACTTATATCTGATCAGCAAAATACATTTGCATTAAAATAATTCATAAATGCTTATGTGTTAGTATACAATATACAGCTTTATTGGAATAACTCATGCAGACACACGCTATGTCTGTATCGAAATAAATCCCAAATACTTGTATGTTTATAATAAAAATGTCTTTAATGGAATAAATCATAAAATATTATAAACAAAATACATCAGCACTAGTATAAATTATATATGTCACATATATCAATCTGAATAAAATATAAACATTATATAATTGAAATACATCTCTAGCTGGTGGAATAATAAATGTTATGTATAAAGCACAATTATACTGGGAAGGATTAGAAGTGGTTAAGAAAATAATACTCATCTATAAGAGAAGGAATTGCAAATGTTTGTCAGTAAAATACAACTGTACATGGATCAAGGAATAATATTTGAATCACAACTAAAAAAATTAAAGGACACTGCGGATAAATACATCACCAATGAGGAGTAACTGATCAATGAAACCCAAGAAAATATGCGCATACCAGAAAATGGATTCTAAAGATGAACTATATTAAAAATGAACTAATAATAAACTTTATGAGCTTATTGTCCAAAATAATTATGGAGAACTAATGATCTTAACAAATGTTGAAATAAATTTATTGTTATATAAAACCAATCCAGTTTTTCATGTTGTATCACTTGTCATTCATTTCACTTGTTCACAAGAATCTAAAGCCTCCTGAGCTATGTTCGGTGTAACTAGACCTAGGTAAGTCAGATTGTAGTGAGATGAAACTCTAGTGGTGCCATTTAGGAAACCAAACACATAAATTTCTAGATGTTTCAAGTCTCTATGGTACTACATACTCTGATGAGCAGGAAATATTGTTATAAGGGGAGTAACATCTGTATTGGTGAAAGTCAATCGATAGTTCCTTTCTACAATATGCTCATCAGGAAATAGTCACAACCAAGGTAAAAAAGTAGTGTATGGTGGTTCGGTTACAATATATATATATATATATATATGCATATGGAAAATGATTTGAGGAAAAGAAAAATTAAGGAGTCCTATTTTATAAATAGTATGGATAATGTATTGAATAAATAGTGTCATTGTGTTAATATTCACAATTTATGGAAAGTAGGTAATTCATGTGGGAACGTTACTAGTGTGAGAGTTTGATAATATTTAAATATTAACGTATTGCTACTTAAGATGGCGGAATACGCCAAAGCTAGCTATAGCAAAGAATTTTAATCTTTAATTTTATATAGGCATTTTTTAAAATTTTGTAGTTTTTATTCTAGTGAATTGTTTTATATATATATAATTAAGATAAAAAGATAAATGAGTAGAAAAAACTGAGGACGAAAGTGTATAGAAAAGCAATTCTTATTTCAAATATCTATTTAGGCTTATGAAATTTATCAAATCTTGTCTTACTTATGCATGAGATGATAAGATCTACATGGTTTAAAATCAACAAAAGAGACCATATTAAAAAATTATATTTCTTAATATGATTGAAGAAATAGTTACAAACATCGAGCTTAGAATGTCTGTATGCATACCAGACCTTTTCAGCAGGAAATATTAAAAAAAATTATAGGCTCAATTTTTAACTTTAGTAATATTATAATGATAATTAATTCAAAGTATTAGTTTTCTATACTATTAGAAGAATTTACCAAATAGGTGATATTCTATCATTTTTATTATATAAATAATTTTATAATTGAGATGCTTTTCAATATCAAAATAAAATAAAAAATTAAAAATTGTTCAGGGTTAAGTATTTCCATGATGAAGGCTAATGTATAAATTTAAATTTAGTAATTTTATTTAATATAGAGTAACCAATTTCATCTCTTTTTTGACTTTATTTATTTTATATTCAGATACAGTATCCAATATAAATTAGAACAACAAAAAAATCATATAAAACAGTTAATATAAATATATTAATCATACATAAAAAGCCTTTTTCCGTCATTTGGTTTAGGGTCCTTTTCAAATGTTAACAATGTCATGTGATATGATGTACTACGACTTCTCCTTAAACGGAAAATATATGTATTATTATATATACAATGCCATTTAGTGTTCCATAATAAAAGTAAAACAACAAAAATAAAACATTAATAAAATAGAATAAGTCTTTCATTCTAGTTTACTAATGTTTTATTTTTGTTATTGTTCTTGTTTTACTTTTACTATGGAACACTAGATGGTGCTGTATTTGTAATAATTTGTTAATGTAATAATAGATTATTAACATTTATTCTAGTTTATTAATGTTTTATTTTTAATATTGTTGTTTTACTTCAATTATAAATCACTAGATGATATTATGTATGTAATAATTCTTTAATATAATAATAGATTACTAACATTTGAAAAAGGCACTAGACCTGGTGCTGAAAAATGCTTTTATGTATGATTAATATATATTTGTATTAGCTGTTTTATGTCATTTTTGTTGTTGATGTAATTTATATGAAGTAACAACATATTGGAATTCATTATTTACATTTTTGATGATATTAGTGTGCAATATATAAATAATTTTTCACATTCTCATTTTCTTTAAAGATCTTGTTTTATTGTATAAGCCAAATTTATTTTTTCAATTTTTTTTTATTTCATTGTTTTATTACAATTCATTTTTACAAATCAAATTTTCTCCTCATTCATATTATTAATATCAACTATTTTTTTCTTTTTTGAAATTTCATTATCAATGGTATTCCATATAAAAAAACCGTCACATATTTATTCATTTAACTTTATAAATATGTATTTATTAACACATTTACTGAAGTAATGTGTGTCAAATTTTTGAGAGCAGAGAATTTGACACGTAAATAAAATAATAAAATTGTAATAACTTAGTACTGATAAGTAATAAACAAATATAGGAGATTGTGACCTGAGCCAATTGAAGAGTGTTGGTTCATTACAAAATGAATCTTGAAGTCATGTGTAGAGAAGTGGAAATTTTAAGAATATATTAAAAAGATATTACAGCTGGAAAAATACAGATAAAACTGAATTTTTCTATATGTTTATGTTTAATTGAATTTATATTAATTTTTAACGGAGATTTCAAAAATTATATTTGGGCTAGGCATAATTTGATAATCTCTAATTTATTAAATCATTAATAAAAATTAATAATAAGTTTTTCTGAAGTAATTCAATACAAAATTGTAAAGAGCAGAACATTTGGTACTTGTAAATTAATGTATAACAATTTAGTATTGATAAAACTGACAAAAATGAAGCCATATGTGACAAATGATGGTCAGATCCAATTAAGAGATGTTAGTTCAGCATGAAATGCAATCAGAGAACCAATTGTCTTTTCCGTTAGTTTTATTTATATGTTTCAAGAATAGTGACAGATTCTCCATACAGTAGTGCCACCTAGTGCAAGCCATAGTAGTCAATAGATGCAAGAAGGTTTGTACATAATGCCTATTCATCCAATATCCCCAGATTAGTTTTTAGCTTGTGGCTTTCATCAGTGAGGAGCCCCAGGATTGAGTATATTGGACCTAGATTAAAATCTAAGGCAACCTTCCATCAGCCACCTTTTAAGTTTATTTAAAAAAAACATTATAGATGGAAAAAGAGAGATGAAAATGAATTATTTCAAAGTGTTTATGTTTATTTTTTTAAATTAACTGTGGTTTAAAGATTATAACTGCTCTAGAGATAATCTTTAATTTAATAAAAGATTTTTAATTATCATTAATATATTTATCTAAAGGATATACTGTCAAAGTTGTGATTACAGAAAGTTTGACATTTGTTAATGCAAGTGTAATACCTAATTATTTATTAAACAATTTATGGCATAAATGAAAAGAATTGAAAAAAACTTGGTTTCCACCATAAAAAATAACAATATTGTTAATATTAAGATTATAATCCAATAAAAAGAAATTTGTTCACATAGTAAAACATGATTTATAAAAAAAATAGTATGTGAAGGATTATTTCTATATTGAAATGAATGAAATGATTTTAGAAGAGGAAAAAAAGATGCTTAATTTATTCATTTATTAAATTATATGAAGTGTTCGTTTGCCCACTTTGTCTATACATTTGCATTTATTATTTGATATTTTTTCATCTATTTACATTCATACTTATGATAATATTAGCTACCTTTCAACATATAACAACTTTAACGATAAAATCAATTTTGCAAAAAAAAAAAGAAAAGAATAATAAATTAAAAAATTAACAGAAAGATATATTTTTAAGTCAACAAAATAATTCAAGTAGAATGTATAAAATCATTGATAACACAATTTAAACACATTCACATAATATCACTCATGAAAGTAAATATTATAAATAAAATATTTATCTTTGTGCTGAAGTTAACTGAATAATCATGATGAATTATTTAACTTTAAAAATAAAATATTAAACGAAAAAATTCTTTAAATAGTCTTTCCAAAAAATTGGAAATTGCTAACAATATAAAGTGATATATTGCTCAGTTTACTTTATTCCAGCGCCATCTATTGAAAACTTAAATAATCAATGAATACTAGATGATAGTGATTATAATATGTAATTCCCGACTAGCTTTGGTATAATGACCCTCATAGCACTATCTACAGTGTCCATTGATTATTGTAGTTCTCAATGATGACTCTGCACAAAATGTCAAATAATATTTTACTTTAAAGATAGAGCATGTCTGAAGATTACTTTCCTTCTATATAATCACACCCACCCACAAATATATATATACATTGTTGTAGTATAAAAATAAATAAATAAATGATCAAACTCATGTTTAAGGATGCCAAATATATTTCCCTCAGGCAAAAGGTCTTATTCAGACTCTATTTGGGTTGTCAAATATAATGGTATTAAAATAAAACGTACCATGCTTATCTAATGTTCAGATTAGCTAATATAATAATACTGAATATATATACAAAATAATCCCAGTGCATAACGCTATACTGAAATATATATACAAATATTAAACATTAAATCTCCCCACATGGTTAAGAAATCCAGTACCGCCCTCTGTGAACTAATATATAAATACATTAGAGTTCGTATTTCCAAATAGCCAGTTCAATATCATTTTAAACTGGCTATTTTGAAATACGAACTCTAATGTATTTATATATTAGTTTACAGAGGGCGTACTGGATTTCTTAACTATGTGGGGTGATTTAATGATTAATATATATATGTGTGTGTGTATGTACACTCTCAAGTTTTAGATCAATGTGAAGTGTCATAATTTAATTATTAATGATCATGAAAAAACAGTTTAATTAACAAAAATGAAAATTTATTAATATAAACAATAATAACAATAAAAAGATATATATGTAAAATTAAAAAACAAATAAAATATTGCTTGTTGAATAGTTTACATTTGAATCGATTACTATTTATCTATTATACCTATCAATTATTTTATATAGCGATGTTTATAAACTGTAATAGTTAAACAGCATTAAGCTGTGCACATGCGCTTTGCAGATTTTAACTATAAATGACTGAATACTAACACTTCAAACACATGATAAAATCTTTGGGAAAAGATAGAATGGCCTATTATACTATTATACCTATATTATTTTATAAATGTATCTATTATATGTTGGGAATAGTACATTAAGAAAACCAAAACCAAAAATAGATTATACTAGCGCAAATAGATAAATAAATACTAAAGATATATTTTGCAAAATTTAATTGATATGGTTAATTTATATATGATCCTTCTAAACACTTTTCTTCTTCATTTCCTTTATTTCTGCTATTTTCATGTACAATATTGCAATTCAAATAATTCTTCTTACATTTTTTTCAGCAAAAACTTATTATTATTACAGTTTTGACTTTACCTTGCAGTCTTCATCAGATAATACATTTCATGTTGTATCAATTCTCAAAATTATTAATTTTCTATTAATTTCTTAAAATTCTTTAATACATATATTCAATTATTTTTATAATTTTAAATTATTAATTACTCTTTCCTATTTTCCTATTATTCTAATATCCATAATATTTTATTTTATACATATCTTTTATACATATAATATTTTATACATCATATATTAACTTTACCGTTTTTTTACTACCCAATTATATTACCCTTATCACTATTAATATATCATTTTTTATTCTTCTTATTTTTTAATTTTATCTATTTATAGTAACACATTTTCCACCTTATTATCTCAATTATTACACATATATTTTATCTTATTCTCTTCTTCTACTTCTCTCTATTCTCCATTTTTTACTAGTAATTTAACTTCATTTTAACCTACCTTTCATATTCCCTATCCACAGCTCCTTCTATTATCTATTTTTATGACTATTTTCAGATATTATCCTAATCTTAATATGGATGGGGGATAGTGATAATATAAGAAAAGGGGAAGAAATTAGAGGTGGGGGTAAAATGGTTAAGGATAATATATGAAAGTAGTTATAAAAATATATAATAGAGGGAGCTACGGATAGACAATATGAAAGGGGGGTTAAAAGAAAATTAAATTTCTAGTAGAAAATGGAGAATAGAGAGAAGTAGAAGAAGAAAATAAGGTAAAATTTATGTGTAATAATTGAGATAATGATAAGATAAAAAATGTGTTTATAAATAGATAACATTAAAAGATAAGAAGAATAAAGAATGGTATATTAATAGTGATAAGGGTAATAAAATTGGGGTAGTAAAAAGGTAATGTTAGTGTATGATGTATAAAATATTATATGTATAAAAGATAATATGTATAAAATAAAATATTATGGATATTAGAATAATAGGAAGATAGAAAAGAGTAATTAAAAATTATAAAAGTAATTGTATATAACAGATATAATATGCATTAAAGAATTTTAAGAAGTTAATAGAAAATTAATAATTTTGAGAATTGATAAATTTGTATAAAATATGAAATGTATTATGTAATTGTTATATTGTTATATGTATTTGAATTTTGTAGATCTGATGAAGACTGCAAGGTATAGTTGAAGCTGTAATAATAATAATAATAAAAAGTTTTTACTGAAAAAACTGTAAGAAGAATTATTTGAATTGTAATATGTTTAATTTGTTTATTGATTTCCTTATCATAATAAGCATAAGCTTATTAATTTACATTTATAAAAATATTTTATCATAAATATTTATTAAATATACACTTCTAATTAATATCATCTATAAATATTTATACATGGAAACCTATTTTTACTTTTTAAAAAAAAAATACATATGAAAAAACAAAACAAACTTACTTTTATTTAATCAAACTAAAATTATCATTAATAAATATATTGTTTTTTTTTATTTTGTTTTGTTTATTATTTACTTTAGCCTTTTCTTTTGGGTAATAATATATTTACTTGTATACTAAAGTAACATATTCCTTGTCAAAAACAAAAATTTATAAAAAAAATGTTACCTGGTAAACTTTTCTTTTTTACTCTTAAGGAATACCCATAAAGTTGTAATTCCATCAAAAAGGATTAAAAATTTTATGATCCACTTATACATTTTATATAAATACATTCAAAATTTATAATTCAAACTTTTTTAAATATTCTGCTGAAATTCCCATGGTATTTTTCTGTTGTGTTAAAAACATTATGTTTAATCCATAGTATTCAAACTTATTAAAATTATCCATTTTGATGACATTTTTATTTTAAAATGAAGTATTTATAATTAAAATGTTGAAGTATATAATATTGCTTTATTTATGTAATAGCAACAGCAGTTATCAATTTCTTTCAAATATTCTTATGAAGTATATTGCAGCCCTTAACTCTGAAATTTATCACAATAAGACAATTTTTTATTTGATGTTATAATTTATTTAGATTCTGAAAAGATATGACGTATTTTGAGCAGGCATTTTATAAACTTAGCCCATAATATTCATTTTAATCTTTAAATAAAATTATTGTTATATATATATATACAAATTTTTATGTAGGTTAGCTGTTGAAACAAAAAATGACAGAGTCTAATCTAAGATCATGGGTCTAAATAGTTTTCTTCTAATGATGTCATACTTATGTCATTATCATAGATATTGTTTTTATGGGATTTCATTTTATAAAATTAAATTTTACTTGTCTCCAAGATCTTTTTTATTAAGAGTCAAATTTATCCATACATTCACTCATAAAAGTTATTTTTGACAAACTAGTGTTCATGATATTAAAATAATTTTTGGAAAACTTGATAAAAATAAATATTAAAAGATATTTTTAAAAATAATAAAATATAATTCTACAAATCAAAGACAAAATAATATTTAAATAAAATGGACATTTCTTTTATCTGTTTATCTATTTTTATAAACTTTAATTAATATTTTAAATATCCATTTTAAATAACTTAAATATTTTAAAACAATGTTTTTAAATGCATAAGATTTAATATTGTTTAATTATATCAACATATAAATACATATCCATGCCCACAATATTTTAGATAATAATTTAATATACTATTTGGTTATGTTTAAATCGTACTTTTGAAATGTATGCAGTAAATGAAGTGTAACAAATAAAGTAATCAATACATACTTTATTTTGTTATTATATAAAAATATTTATACATTTTTATTAATATATGCCTAACATAATACAAGTACATCATTAACTTTATTGTATCATTCTAGGTATAAAAAAATATTAAACCTAATATTTTACCATGATATAAAATATAAATAATAAATTTTGATATATTATTTGTTTAAAAACATTAATGGTCATTTTATATTATGAAATATTATTAAAAACACTGTTTTATAATTAGATAAAGTATTTTAATTACATTTAAATTAATTAAAATAATCTTCTACTTAAAGTAAAATAAGCTAACAAAAAATTTATATGGATAATATCAAATTTAAACTCATGTTACAATGTTACAATATATATAAAAAAGATATTTTGTGGGTTCATCCATGTTAAAAAATTTAAATATTGATATACCGACATTTCGACTTGATCACACAAGTCATCCACTGTATGATAAAAGCTAGAAAGATGGTTGCCATCTTTGTGTGATCAAGTCAAAATGTCGGTATATCAATATTTAAATTTTTTAACATGGATGAACTTGCAAAATATATCTTTTATTTATGCAACCTGTGAAAATCTTTATATCAACATATATATATTGAATCGGATGAGAGTAAGATCACTATGATTATATAATTTAAAATACAAAAAAAAAAATCAAAATATAATCTCGATCTACTCCAGCTGCACTTTTAATATTGCAGCATGCCAGCCCAAGAAGTGAGGAAGTCAAATATAACCAAACCACAACTAGAATAAATATAACCTGCAATCACATTTCCAGGTTATAGAACTTCCCACTGCTAAATTTCAACCCCTCCTGCCATCCAAAACATTTTATTTATTTCAAGGTAAAACCTCAGGTTAAGGCTAACTATAAACTATAATTAGCATGCCTGGATGTCAGGTAAACACATTTAGCACTTGTTTTAACCCTTTGCTAGCTCTTTTGTTTATTTATAAGATAGTAAACTATAAGAGACCGCTTAATGATTGTACTTAACTAAATGATTTCGTAAATGGTATACTGATTAAGAGAAATGACCAAATTATAACTAGCAAACAAATACTTTATTTAAAAAAAACACTCTTAATTAATAACACTAGGAAATACTATAATAAAGAAAATTATAAATTATTAAACATGCTTTTACTAAATATATGATAATAAAAGATAATACAGTTAAATACTATAAACATACTTAAGCACACATACCATGACATTTAAAATCATTTAAGAAAAGCTTTATACATATTAATTAAAATATATGATAAAAATATGATTCCTGGTTTCTCAACCGTATTTGATCACCAACCGGATGGATTTTTGATTTCACTAATGGTTTGGCTCCTGATGAGTTTCTGTGTTTATTGAGATAGACATTCTTTGGCTGCACAGACTGTTAAGTGAGCATGATTCTATGTAGAGGACTTCTGATATCCTGAAAGATTAGGACTGGAGGCAGGCCACATACTTCAGTGGCTTTCTAGCACTGCATGATTTTAGATGGCTCTTCCATAGCTATAAAGATATCCAATCACATTCTAATGATGCTCAAGGCCATGCTTATCTTTCTTCTCTGGAACTCTTCATCAGTGTTGATACTAGCACAGTTTTTAATATTGTTAATTGCTATGATGCTACATATCATCGTAACCCAAGAATCACAGATCAAAGAGAAATTTGACTCAGAATGCCGTGAATGCATTTTTTTTAGTATTTTTATATGATTTCCTTCCATTGTCTCTTTTATCACTCCTAATTAATTTGTAAATTTTATTAATTAAATTTCCAATGTTTTCTTAATCTGCATATCTTCTTCGATTAATCTAGCTCTTGGATAAGTTATCAGTTCAAATTGCTTTTCATTATATTTTTCTTATTGTAATTTTGTAGCCTTTCTTTGGTTTATCAACTGAGCAATCTTTAAGAAATTTTTAAATTTATGTTATACACTTTTCTTTTGCTTATTTTAATTCAACTTTCATTACTTTACACACACACATTTTCTTATTTTCTTTTAAATAAATGAAGAGAGAGAAATATAGTTTTTAAATCTTTTTAATTTAGTTAATCCCCTCCCCCCTCAATTTTTTTTTTTATATTTTAAACTAGTAAAAATTATACTAATGCATGACATGTTTATTTGCCCTGTGGTGATCTATGCTTATATATATAAAAAAACCCTTTAAACTTTCTAAATTATACTTCTCTTCCTTAAAATTTTATAAATTAATTCTTTCAAACTAAGTTTTTTACTTGAATCATTCCACAATATTTTAATTTAAACTTCTTTAACTAATCATAAATTCTTTTCATATTAAAATTTTATACTTTATAAAATTTACAAATGTATACCGCTGTTCAATAGCTGTACAATATATATATATATATATAAATTATTAATCAATGTCTGTATTCCAATTATAATAAAATATATATAATTATTCAAAACAATACAATAATTAATACAGTAACAATATTTTAAACAAATATATACCAATTTAATAGAAGTACTTTCAACTATCTATGTAGTCGTTGTCAACTAGACTCAAATTGTATTAGAAAAAACCGTTACAAATGTAAACAAAAGTAATACGTCATACATCAATTTTACCACAATTCATTAATTTTTATATTGGCTGCCTGTCTATTTATCAACTGTTGCTTTTCACTTTTTATTAACATAGCTTCTTTAATTTTGCGTTTATTATTATTTCTTTCAATACACAGAATTTTAACTTTATTAAAATCAAAATCAAAACCATAATTACATGTTACATTATGATCAAAAAATACTGATGGTGATACATCATCATTTCTAACATTCTCTTGTCTTGATTTTTGCACTCGTTTATATAATAACAAATGCTCCCTTGATCTTTTCTCCAATGTACATCGAGATTCCCCAATATATGCCTTTCCACAAACACATAGCCATTTATATATTGCACAACTTTGATTTAAAATACTACACCTATTTTTTGAATTATTTATTAATCTATTTAAATTAGGAGTAGTATAAAATGCAACTCGACATATATTTTTATATATCTGTTTTATAAATTTAACCTGTTCATTACAAATAAATGGTATTGATATCCAAGTATATTTTATTTTATCAATATCTATAGCATCTAAAATATTTCTATTATTATTAAACTTAGTAACAATATTATAAATTAATTTATGATCATATCCAACATTTAACAAATCCATAATAAATACATTTATGTTACTTATTTTATCAGAACTATATTTACATAATTTATTATTCCTAAATAAAAATGATTTTAAACCGGATAATTTATGTGTTATTGGCACATTTGAATACCAAGGAATATATCCTCTTTTTTCAATATCTTTTATTACCATACAATAATCTAATTTATTTTTATTACGTGTAACTTTAATATCTAAATACTGAATTGACTTTTTTTCTTCAAAAGATTTACTCCATTTTAAACCTTCTAAACTATTTAATTCATTGAATAATACATTTATAATATCTAAACTTCCACAAACGAAAACATCATCAACATACCTGTAATAAATTTTAATACCTTGGCAATATATATTAGTATTAAGAATTATATCTTCATATCTTGATACCACAAAACTACATATTTGTGAAACTACAGGAAGTCCCATAGGCCATCCGTAATCCATTTTATAATAATTTTCATTAAATATAGCATATATATTTTTATCAATAAAATATAATACATCATTTACAAATTTTACTTTTTTAACATCAACTTTTTTTAACATTAAAGCATCTAATATAATTTTTATAGATTTTAATCTATCTATTGAACCGTACATCTCACATATATCAAATGTACAAATACTATCATTATTATTAATATTAATATTTTGAATTTTCTTTACAAAATCAAACGATGAATTAATAGTATGTTTTCTTTAAAATCACTATCCAGACTGGAGCTAATTTGTTATCAGCCCTTTTATAGAATCATCTGAGGTGATAACATCTTGATTAAAAACAGAGTTTTTATTTTTATCTCACTAATCCTTTTAAAAACATACATGTTTTAATTAATTAAAAAATTTTGAAAACAATATTGTGTTTTTACAGTTCACAATCAGAATAATAATAATAATAAAAATAATAATAATAATACAATATTTATATTTATTCAGACCTTTTAAAAGTTTAATTTATAAAACAATTTTTATTGTAAATCAGAGTTATTATTTAACCCTTTACTTATCATTATTTTATTTTAGGAAATATAGAAAAATATCTACAAAAACTTATTCTATGTTTATTTCTACTTTTCCTTTATTTTACTTATATATTTATGCACACACACTATATTAGTGTATGATATGTAAGCCAACTGGTTACAATATATATATATATTGTAACAGGATGGGGTGATCAGAAATAGAAAGTGGAAGGAAATCGAAATGAAACTGGGTGATGGCAAAATCATCATCACTCCCAGTCCATTTAAAATAGAAATATTTATAAAAAGTATATTTAAGTATAAAATATTTAAGGGAACATGAGATTATTGAATCTCTGAACATTGAGAGATCGGCCAGCTAACTCAGAAGAGCAACTATAATAATTAATCATCAACCAGCATTATAAATAAAATTAAGCATGAGTACTCGAAAGAAATAACCATCCATCGTCATCATTGATGGGAATAAACAAATTAGTACAATAAATCAGAATAAAATCAACAGACCATCTTGTGGCTGGATTGAAAATGGGTCTTCTTTAGATCAGGCTAACTATTGAGCCTTTGCCATCTTGGACAATTATTTAAACATAACTTGGATGCATCAGCTTAGTGCCCATCCATTAAAATACACCATAATCAGAAATCAAAACAATAATGCTGGGACATTTAAAACATGCTGATCATCATCAATGCTCTGGCCACTTGTACAGGCCAGCTATAAACTTAATTTTTTTTAACAAAACTAAACTAAAATAAAATATAATGCATGGGCTTTAAAGAGTATCCTCTTCTGCATCAACCAGGATGATGATTGATCATTTCTCGATGCCCCAAAGCACCAAATACACATCCCCATTTATATATTTATCCCATGCTCGAATCTAGCTCAGAGAACACAAGATCTATTACTGTATGTGACCAAGAGATTGTTTACCATTTTCATGTGATCAGCTTCTTTAATTTTCTTCTTTATACGTTAGCCGACATGTAGTGCCAAAATAACATATGCTCAATTGGGAAAATATCAAAATATTGGATAGAGAAGAAAAGGTACAAAGAAGAACATTTAAAGAAGCTGTTCATGTGACAATGGAAAACAATCTCATAAGCCAACTTAATGTGACTATATATAATGTATGGCAAACCAAAAAAGTGGAGAAATCAGAGAAACCTCATAGATAAGTATATGAAATTTTTACTAACTGTTGCTTTTAGCAGGATTGCTCAGTTGGTTAGAGCATTATTTTAAAATTCAATACTCAAGAATTTAATGGTCAAGGTTTGAATCCCATGCTAGTACCCTCACTGATCAGGCCAGCAACACCTGAAGAAGGGAGAATAATATCTCTCAAAATGTTATATACTAACTTGTTTGACATGCTATTACTAGCAGTTGAATGTATTTGGAATGTTTGAATAAAGTTAAATTTTTCTAGACATTCAATACTCACGTTAGATGGTAGAAATAATCCCAATATAAAAATACAACTGAAACATCATCACAAACCTTCAGGAAAATATCACATTTTTTTTGGTTTTCATCAGTATGTTCCTCATCTCAATTCAGTTGTGTCACAAACATTCACCAGCACAAAAAATTAGATCTTCAAAATCTCCAGGTCATGTTGATACTTTTCATTATACCCTCTCATATAGGATAAGGATTGGTTTTTATCCATTTTAATATCTTATATTACATAATAGCCATAAAACTTCATATGATCATTATTTTGTATGCTTACATGAGCCATTAATATTGTAGCAAACATCTTGTGTAAACATAGGAAATGATAATCTTGTGATGTTTTAGTGGGTTTATACTTGCCCATAGGATAATGTGATTGTGGCTTTTAAAATAACCAAAGACACCTAAACATGTAGATATTGAACTGTGTCCAGATTTATAATTATGCAAATGAATGAGCTCAGATTAAAAACATTTGTGTTTTTCTCTTGAGATCATAACATTATAGTTAATGGATGCTGAAGAGTGGCATTGGATCCTAAGATTTAGGTGCAATCAAAGCTCCTCTCTAATGAAAGTCACAGCTAGAAACTAGATTGGGAATGAGTAGACATTAGATGGGGATTTTATGCACAAACCTTCTTGCATTTATTAGTTACTAAGGCTTGCATTGGGTGGCACTACTGTATAAAGTTTCCTACTGTGTTTCATATTATATGTATCCAAGATTTTTAAATATGAGAGTGGTGTAATGGATAAATATCAACACAAACATGGGGATTCAGTTGCATAATAACTCTAGTTTACATGATAAGTGAAGACTGTGAAATGCATATATAGTGAGAGAGCAGTTGATCTGAATTTCTGGGTCAGTGGATCATTGTGATATGGTAGATTTTAAATAAGAGATACACTGATAAAAAATATTGGAAAATAATACTATTACTAATATTTTTTAGAAATCAACAATATTAATATAGGTATGCTGGAATGTTTGCTACATTAAAAAATTGCATCTGATCAATATAATATAGAAACCTTCAGACAAATAATATAGAATCAGTATTAATAATAAGTAGAATAGGTTTTTAAACCATTACAATAAAAATTATGTTCTTAATCTATTTCAAGAGTAGTAGCAAAGAAGAAACCATTATTAACCAGGCCCCAACTTTTGATAGGTGATGATTTTTGCTTTTTTTTTGGGACTATTATTTGGCAAACGCTAGTTGAGTTGTGCATATTTTGGTAAATAATAAAAGAAAAATGCTAAACTTTGTTTTGTAATCATTTGGAAAAAAATTAAAAATTTCCATCCGTTAATATCTGATTATGGGATAACAGGAAAATGCAATGGTAGTTACATTTAGAGACATACATCTATCAATTCCCCTGTTTTGCAACCATCCATCAGCACTGAAATTTAGACCATACTCTCACTGTACTTGCCTCTTGTGAACAACCTGGAATATAAACACCTGGATTTCCATGTATACATTTATGTAATAAATTGTTTTTCTCATCATCAGTAAAAATTGTAATTATAAATGTGCGACTTTTTTCGCGTACGTTAATGATTTGCAACTCCATATTTTCCCATTACTATAAAGTTCTTAACTTGTCTTCACAGTTTTACTCCTACTAGTCAGATATTGGCAAAAACTGATAAAGATTTCTAATATCTAATCAAACATGTTTGCTTTAGATACTTCAACCAGGCTGGCGGACTATCAAAAAGATCTTTTTAACAGATTTTCTCAAATTAACTTTATACCCCCCCCCCCCCAATAGTTTTTTTTAAAGTTATTCTCATCATTTCCTTCACTGTGAAAGATTTATACTTATATTATTTTTATGTCGCTTCAATATTTTTCCATAAATCCACTACCTCTAAGAATATCCATAATGCAACCTCTATTCTGCTTTATAATTATCACAAAAATGCGTTTTCATAAACACTTTCTACTTTACTATTCTTATTTATACTCTTATAAATCCACCCTCCAAAAGTATTGACCTTTGCTTAGCTTTTTTTCGAAGCATCGAAATTTCTGCTTCCCGTGATCTACCTCTAAACATGTTTCATTTTTAAAAATAATATAAAATGACTTTTCTTTTTAAGAATATGTATATCTTCTGCATTACTTTTTTCAATTTCGTATTATAGTTTAAACAGATTTAGAAATACTCTTTAAAAGCTTTAATCTGGTCTATTATATTTCTAACTACATTTATTGTTTTAGATTTGAATATCTTATTATTTTTATTCCAAATTTATTCTGTTTGAAGTTTAATTAATTCTACTCAACTTTGCATTAACATATCATTACTAATTCCACTACAATATTTTCATTGGGCTTTGAAGGGAGCCCCATTATATGAAAACAATACTCCTGAACAATAAATGAATTTTGACTTTGCCCACATTAATAGATTATTCCAGAAAGAAACAAACTCTCAAATTTTTGAAAAGGTACTTTGAAGATAGAGAAAATGTCATCATTAGGAGATAGTTGAAAAAATATGTAGGAAATCAAAGGATATTTAAAAACTCTGTCATAAAAGTATTTATGCCTGTGTGATTCTTGTGGTCAAATGACTCCAGCATACATAACGGTGTCCAGTAATAAGTTATTTTTGTTTTCACCATGCTTCTGTGACATAATGTAAGCTTTAGTAATCAAAAGAGAGATGCCTTTAGTTATCAAAAAATCAAAGGAGACCAGAATATCTTGATACTAAACTTGTGTGAACTATACAGACAAATTCGCTTAGATTGAAACCATTTATGTATTTTTCAATTTACATTGTTAGCTTGATAATAAAACAAATAAGTAAATGACTGTAGTTGATAGAATCTTCTCACTGATGAAATCCATAAGCTAGAAACTGGTATGACCTGGACAGAACAGGAGTGGATAGGCATTTTCTAAGCACTATCATCTGGTATCTCTTTGATTTTAGCATTGGATAAAGATTTACTAAGCACTATATTCTGACATCTATTGATTCCCAAAGATTACAGGTATATGGCATATCCATGGTGAGACGAAACTTTTGCTACTGTAACTTTTGTAATAATGTTAGACCAAGATTTACTACACACCTTGGACTACTGCAGCAAATGTCATATTCAATATAAGAAAGTTCTGTTTTTCCAATTTTATCCTTTGAGTTGTTAAAAAGTCTTTTTGAGATTGTTAAGAAAATAAAAAAAAATGATATTGGAATCGTGAAATTGAATAATTTTTTTTAATTTTGAAGCATGGACATTTGTATATTAGGGGTAAAAAAACTCAATATGCATGAATTATCTTGGAATTATGAGAAAGAACATGATCATTTGTTTCATTTAGAAAATATTAAACATATATTCTAAATAATATTAAATTTCAAAAATCTTACACGTTTCACTTTTCAGCAAAAAAAAAAAAAAACTTTAATGATTACATGTTGTCTGTACCATGCAGTCTTTATCAGATCTTATTATATACTTTTTAACTTGCTCTATACTCCATCTTACTCTAAATATAACAACAAAAAAGAATATGAAAGATTTTTGGTACTTTTCTAATATCTTAAAGATCGTCAAGAAAATATGGAACTGCATCTCATAAAATATTCATTTTAATATTTAAATTAAATATATTATAATGAGGTAGGTTCTAACGTAAGATATTATAATTAAGTCAGCAACCTGGAAGTCATAATTATGAGTATATTCCAACCCTGTGGGGTTTAATGCAGTGGAAGCTGACAGACTCCTGAACTCAAGGTCATGAATTGTATCTCTGACTGAGCTATTTCTGGAGTTCAAATTTCTAATAAATTCCTTATCAATAAGCCATTCAAATATTCTTTGCATTAACTATGTTAATGCAGATTAGTATTAGGAAATCATATATTAATATAAAAATTACAAAATATCCCCGATTATATAAATACAAACATGTTTGGAACATGCCATTTAAGATGAAGAAAAGATCATATTCTTCAAAACTGGTGAATCATTAATTATGGGTCATGGGTTCACCAAACAGTTAATCTATCCTTGTTGACAAAAAAGATATATGTATACAAAATAGGGTTTCATGGCTGAAAATATATAGGTTGTTGTCTCTATATGCATATAACTGCTTATTATTAATATTGCAGCCGTATCATTTTAGCTGCCTCTTATCAACATCATCTGGGGAAATAGATAACTCATAGTCGTTATTATGGAAACTAATAACAAAAACGTAGATTATAAATTCTCTATCCCATGATTCAGTTGTTAATTTTTCAATAAAATTCAAAAAACAATTTGATTAATAGAATGAAAGAAAGTTGTGACAGTTATCATTTTTGATTGATATGCTCAGAAGAAAGATTTGCTCTTTCTCACACAAATTAAGGCAGTGTTATGCAGTTTGCTGCAGCTATAAAGTATGCATGAGAGCTTAAGATCAAAATCATGGATGAACTCATGAGCAATAAGCTATTTGATTATTTTGCCTTGCATGATTTGATGCATTGGCAAAATGGCAGATTATAGAGCTCAGGATCTGTGGATCATGGTTCAGTGTCATTTTGGGTACTCAAACTTCTTATGACCCTTTGAACATAAACTGTGAAATTATTTTGCTTTTCATGGTTTAATACAGTGGTAGAATGCTAAATTATGGATCTTGAGTGCTGTACTCAAACTTATAATAATATTCATTAAGGCTGTAGCCTCAATCACATGCGTATAAAATGCGATAGTAGGGACCTCTACAGGTCTTAAAACCACAAGCTTACTCTTGGAAGAAAAGAGTTTGTTTATTCTGCTCTACATAATTTCAGATGGAAGTAGAGGGCAGACCCAGAGATTCATGGATCATGCCCAACTCTATGCACTCAAACTTCTTATGACACCCAAGCAATAAAGTCATTCGATTAAATTAAAATCAATGCAGCTGGGTATTTTTTTAGAATTTAGATCACTTGGTGCCACAAAATTTATACTATACCAGTGGGGATGATGATCATTACCTCAAAAAGTTCACCTTTCCATGCAATGGATGAAGATTCATGGTTGTGTGTATATATATGCTTTATATGGGATTTATAAACAACATGGATATTAAGACATAAAATCCTTCAATTATGGCATTTCTAATTGGGAATAAAACTGTTTTTTTAACGAACTTTGATGATTTGTCCATCATCCATACTTTTCCTTATCAACACTATTGTTGCAGCTAATGTTTTGAAACTTCATTAATGAAATTTTTTTTTTTTTTTAAAAAATCAGAAGAAACATTTTTGTCAAAAGAGAGCCTTTGCTGTAAAGAGTATTTCTCAGTAGGATAAAAAGGAAGGATAAAAAGATGATTCCTTCAAACGAAGATATTAAAAGCAAAAAGAAACTATCAGGTTTTATTTCCATGCTAATGTTAATGTGCCATTGGCGTGATTAATATAAACAACAACAACCACAATAAAATCATAAGATGTTGTCATATGACAAAAATATAGTCGTGGTAGCTAAACTATTTTAAAAAAATATGTTTTCAATTTATAAATTGTTAAAAAAAAGTTTGGAATAAATACTGGAGTTTGGCGAACCAAACCCAGTAGAAAAATATGTCTCTAATATTGACGGATTAGAAAGGAAATGTTTTGAAAAGGAAATCACATGATTAAAGAGTTTACAGTAGCGTCATGCTTCGTTTAAAGCTTTATCGATAGAAATATTTCTAAACAAGCACATTGAAACTGACTTAAAGGTTATCAGGTAAAATTTTTAATGAAATCTATAATAACATAAACAAAATAGCTGAATTTTTAATAAAGAATTTCTTTATCCACAGGCTATAGATAGTAGAACGGAGATATACCTTGCTAATGCGTAAGAGATTCATCTCGCACTCAATGGGACAATCTTTTTAGGATTCTTATGATGAACATTTTAGATTTTTTTTTTATCTTAATCACAAATGAAATTTTTTTAAAAAGAGCTATGATAATTAATTTAAAGGTAAGCTGTACTATTATAATGTCCAGTCTTAATATAAGCTTTCTTTTCAAGTAAAACTAAAATGTTATTATAATTTCTGAAATATAAAATGACAAGGAATATTGAAGAGAGGGGAGGGAGATGCTACTGCAAATCTATCTACGTGCGATAAATAATAAATATTACATGCCATAAATATTCAACGGGTAAAATCAGTCCTGAATTTAAAAGTGAAATGTGTTCTGTATTATTAACATGCGTGTTTACTTTTTCTATAATAGCATGCTAACAGATTATGTGTGCGTGTAGATATGAAAATTACTAAAAATTTAAATATCTAATATTTTAAAATATAAATTTGTTCTTTAACCTTCAACAAATCCTTATAATATTATAAAGAAAAAAAAACAGTAAAAAAATAATATAACTATCAGACGTGTGTTCAAAGCAAGTCTGTTTTCGAGATTTTTATTATTAACATAATTACAATATTATACGCAAATTGTTAACTTTTTAATTTCTTTATATACATTTACCTGTTAGAGGATTTCATTTACATTTATTTAGTTGTCAATAGTATAAAATAACCTGTTGTATATATGCGTAGTGTGTAAGTGTAGCGGCATAATTTGTGACAATATTTGATAAGGTTAAATTGTGTCTGTATTGAAATGAAGGCTGTCCTCGTATATACAGGCAACTAATAAGATAACCAAAAAGGTAAATAACCTTTAAATTGATCGCTGCAGAGAAAAGATTTCTTCAAAAGTCCTCTAAACAAATAATGACAACATTTGTAAACTTGCTAGCAATCTCCACGTGATCTAAGAATTGTTTATATGTCAGGAATTTGTATCATTCAAATAAAATTATATAGATGATTTAAATTTTTTACAACTATCAAACTGTATATGAAGTTTGTGACGATACCTTTTTATTTTTGACATGGAGTTTGACTGTTATTTTTTTTTTAAATCAAACTTTATAATTTTCCAAATACCTTCAACTGTTAATAACACATGCAGGTTAGCATGTAATGCACTGTTTCCTATTGTATTAGTTTCTTTTTTTTTTTCAGATATGGCTGGCCTGGTAAAATGATAGCAAATTACCATGAGAAACACTCTCGTGTCTGACTTATTCTGTCAAAAACAACAGTTAGTAGAAATTTTATATACTTACTTATGAGGTCTTCCTGATTTCTCTATTCGCTATTGAGTGGTTTCCACACATTACAAGTTATGACAATAGATTGATTTATGAGATTACTGACCATTATGGCATAGCAATTACTTTAATTTTTTTTCTTTTTGTACTTTTTCTCTTTGCTCAATAGACTTGTGTATTACAAATCAAATGTTTTTTAGTACATGCATGAACTGTTACTTTAAAGATATCTTTTTTCTTCTCTAATCATCAATTTGTGTCTTTTAATTATTTTTTGAGATGGCAGCTGATTTCACCATTGTATGTGTTCATTTATTCATACAAAATTCTTCTTTTTCAGTGTTTCCAACTAAAGTTTTATAAGACTAGATTTTTCATATTTTACTATGACTTTGAAAAGCTGTCTGATATAATAATTGCAATTTTTTTTTTTACTTTGTCTGCTATCCATAATATGTATTAATACAGAGTGGTACTTGTTATTTGTTTTTTATTTAATATTTGTCTTCATTTTCTTCTTTTAACAATATTTGGACTGAAGAAATTTATTTTGCTTATTGCATACTAATAGTATAACTTCTTTTTTGTGTGTTTCCACCATGATTAGATGTTTACATATATATCATTTATATTTTTCACATGTCTTTGATCATATGTTTAAAGATATCATGATAAAATATATTTTCTTCCAGGGAAAATGTTGTCCAGAACGCATACTTATTTAAACAGGGGACTGGGAAAACTTTTCCCAGCATGTCAAATGGGTTCAGAACTTTTCTACTGGAACCTCATCCTATCAGACCATAACTCTCGTTTAGTCCGTTATAGGTCTTAAGTTCACATAGTGACGGCTATACATTTAATACTCCTTTCTCAACCTTTATCTGCACCTACCTCCATAACTCTAATAACTCACATACAATCTACACTTACATAAGTTTATTTTACATAATTTTATTTATTTCATTATAGATTCATTTTATTTTATTTATTTCATTTTGCATTCTTTCCATTATCAACTTTCAAAAAAAAAAATGTTTAATTTTATTTATATATTCTTTTATTTCTGTTACTGATTCTCAAAAGAAAAACATTTTATCTTATTTATTCAACTTTATTTATTTCGCTTCATTCCATTATTAATTCTCAACACAAAAAAAACATTTTATTTTATTAACATTATTTCCATTTTCATAATTAGCGCGCGTACAATAAGCTTTTTTTTTTCTTTTCTAGAAATCCATCAGTTAATATACACTTTAACCCACCCTAACTGTTGTCAGGCAGTTCTTTTATGTTTCTTATATATCCACTTGGACAAGAAAATCTTGACCTACTTCTAGGCCTGGCTTGATGTTTTGGGTGGTTTGTTTCCGGATCACGGTTAGTATATTGATCATCTCACTTTCTAGGATTATATAACTTTCTTTTGTTCCAAACATTTTTATCCCAGCTGTAATTTACAATATTTATATTTTCCTCTCTTTTAAAGAGTTTAGATTTCTTTTCTTTGGCTATATGATCTAGCCTCATGCTGTCAAATGCTTTAAATAAGTCGGCTATTTTCTCAATTGCTTTTCTTTCAGCACATAATTTTATTTTGTATAACTTTCTTTACATTAGCAGAACTATTCTTTAATGCTGTACATTTTTACACTTTTCTCTTTCCTACCATGAATATTTATATTTTTATTTTCTGATTTACCCTTCTCTTTCTCGTCTTTTAATTTTACTATTTCTATTCCTTCTGTCATGTCACTTACATTTATACTTTCTATTATTTTCCTATTTTCTAATATTTGTCCTATTTCCCATATTTCCTGTATGCATCATTCTATTTGTTTGTTAATTATTTCTGTGTATTTCTCAAACCTTTCCTCAAATGATTTCATAATTTTTTTTTGTATATTACTTTCTACTCCATTTTCGTTATGTTCTATTTCTGACACATCTTTATTTTCAAATTTAAGATTATCATTTGTGTCAGAAATATTTTCTGGTTCTGGCTTAATTTCTGAGTCAGAATTATTTTCTGGTTCAGCTTTAATTTTTGAGTCAGACTTATTCTCTAATATTTTATTCAAAATTATACTTGTTTTCTAGTTCCATTTCATTTGCAACATTTGAGCTATTTAAATGGTCTAATTACTCGTGCTTTCCTGTTTATTTTTAGTTTCATCTATTTTAGCTACTAACTGTTTTATACTTGGATCCAGTTTCATGTCTTCTAATGTTTCTCTATTTTCTAGTTGGACTATCCTTATCTCCTGCACTAATTGTTCTATTTGTCCACTGAATTTTTTGGAGTATTTCTCAAAGTTTTCATCAAGCAACCTGATAATTTCATTTTTATCTATATTATTTTGAACCTCCATTTTGGTTTTGGCTTTATTGCAAATAAGTTTTTTTTTATTACTAACTATTACAAAACAAATTTTATTTTATTTTCAAATATTTTCCTTGCACAAAGTGTTTGACTAATCCAAAAAAAAAATCCAGTCCTCTCTACTTTTGATCTGACTATAGACAACCCTAATACTGAATTCATTTATCTGTATGGCCACTTTTTTCTCTTTCCTTTTAAATTACATTACATATTTAACTACTATTAATTATTTTAATTTTAAATATTTGCTTTGGTCTATTTCTCTTCTCACATGGCTCACCATTTTAATTTTTATAACTATGCAATTTTGTGTTTAGTTTAACTTTTATTATTACACGGCATTTATTTTAATTTTGAGTTTCAGACTTTTTAAATTTTAATTACAATTATACTTTTTAAAATTGGATTATGCTTTGTCAATTTATGGCACTTCGGCTCCAATGTTGGATGGCATTTGAACCAGATCTGTTGAAAAAGATATTATTTAATTGGGTTTAAACACCTTTTATAATAATTTTAAAAAAAAACACACGAACAGACAGGCCCTTCAAGCAGAGAAGTAGAATACCATTGACAGATGAACCATTAATGGTACCTATAATCAGATCAAGGCTATACAAAGCATAGCCTATGATCACATTTTCAAGCTATAGCACTTTTCAATAGCTGCTAAGTTTGTTATATATTCAAAACCTTTTCACTACTCCCAGGTTCAAAATGTGCCTGTATCAGCATGGCGTGTATTTGAAATGCAAGCATTTTGAATATCAACAAACAAAATAATACATAATAAGAATAACAAACAGGCTGCTATGCTTACAACACAAATAAATGCTTATTTACATATGTTTAAGTTTCATTTAAGAATGACATTTAGTAAATTCTAGATAATTTTGTCAACATCATTCATTCAGATATCGTAAACAGTAATTTAAAGTGAGTGGTCTATCCTCACGCTTTCACTTCCAGTACTTAAGATTTACCCATATATAAGCATTTGGGTTGGATAGAATAAGTGGATTCTTTTTATTCTTTCCTAAATACTATATCTTGTGTTGGGAGTCAAAGTATTCATTTATTATTAACACTCATAAAAAGCACATGCACAATAGCTTGACAGGCTGATCTTTAATATATAACACAAATATATATATATAAAATATCAGTCATACGTCACATGACCTATATAGCTTGTCTTACCAATATGTAATATATAAAGAGCCTGCTAATAGCTCTAAAGAAGCTTATTTATTTTATTTTTTTATGATAAATGCTACAAGAGAAAATATCTGAAGCCTTTATCTATGATGGTCTCCATCCCCATACCAGTTTTGAGCTTATGGCTCTCATCAGTGAGGATCTAGGACATTAGATTCAAAATATTAACTCAAGCCAAGCATTTATCTAATTCTTAAATATTAAGAAAAAGATCCAAATCTTCAGACACCTACATGTCTTCAAACTCAGCTCTTTAACCAAAGAAACTATATGAGCCTGAACTATATTCAGTGATCCTATATATTAGTTGGCTTAGCAATTTAATATAGCCAAAGCCCTAATAGCAAAATTATAATATTAGTAAAATATCAGTCATATGTCACATGACCTATATAGCTTGTATTACCAATATGTAATATACAAAGAGCCTGCTAATAGCTCTAAACAAGCTTATTTATTTTATTTTTTTATGATAAATGCTACAAGAGAAAATACCTGAAGCCTTTATCTATGATGGTCCCCATAAGCCATAAGCTCGAAACCGGTCTGAGAATGGTGACCATCATAGATAAAGGCTTCAGGTATTTTCTCTTGTAGCATTTATCATAAAAAATCAAATAAATAAGCTTGTTTAGAGCTATTAGCAGGCTCTTTATATGTATATAGTTCCTTATATGGTTAACTTTTCCGATGAGGTATTGATACACAACATACTATACACATGTATAGTTCACTTTGGTTAACTTCCCCCAATTAGGCATTGCTACTCACATAACACAATCTAATATAATATAAAATAACACAATATAATATCTTACATAAAATATAAATGATTAATTACAGGTTATAGTTATAATAGTCCTTCATTAATTAAAGTTCATTTCATTTAAAATAAAGAGTTTAGATTGTAATTATATTTAAAAGTATTTTTATCTAGGATTTCATTTGTTGTTATTTTCCAACCAGTTGACTTTTTGCTCTCCATTAAAGGTTTCAGGGCTTATTTCCATTCTTTGTCTTGACAATGGGAGAGAGAGGTTTTGGCAATGTCTACTCCACCATTTTGGCATTAGTTTCCAATGAAGATTCAGGCAGAGACAGTTGATTTGCAGAGAACTTTGGGGCCTGAATCCCAGTAAAACACTTCTAAAGATGATCTAGCAATACATTTTTGCTTTTGCATGGATGTTGACCACAGCAGTAATTGATTGGCTTACCACTGCGTTTACAGTTTCTGAATATCTGGAACTCTGCAACAATAGAATATAATAAATCAGATTTTATTATCTTAATGTTTATTAAAGTAAATTTGAAAATTTAATTTTACATCAGAAAAATATTAAAACAGTTTATATAAAATGAACAAGACTGCACATACATTGGAAAATAAATGTAAAAGAAAAAACAGTTTGTGTTTTTGTGAGCTAATAAATCTACTTGATAGGAGCAGCAAGTTTTTTTTATCTTAATACATTAATAATAATGTGAAAGGCTGAAACCTTTTATAGATGTCCCTTAAAAATGCTTAAATGACAGCCAATCAGATAGTAATAATGACTGCATAAGGAACTCTCAATTCAAAACACAAGTCAGAGATTTTACAAGAAAAAGATGGAACTCACCTTCTTTTTTACTTAAATTTATATATAAATAAGCCAGACTAAATACATTAATTAAATTTAATAATGAATTATTTTGCAATTAGGCTTTAAAAAATAAAAAATAAATTATCAGATAAAGAATTGAATAAATTAACTCTTTAATGAGTAAATTTAATTCTAATTTTTAAAGTCTTATTGATTTTTAAAAGGCACAAGACCATAATATATTGATTTCATGGATCTGTAATCTATTTTAAGAAATTTTAATGGCCAAAACCATCTAGATCACTAACATTAAACATCTTCAATAAAAATTTCATTTTCTAGCAAAAATAGCAGTTGGAAACTATTTCTTAGTTAAGATTTTAAAATTTGCAACTATTATTCCCAAATGTCAGTATCAATAATATATCAAGAGAGAAAAGTGAAGTTTATTTTTACAAATACAATTCTACCTAGAAGGTAGTATATTTATTTGCACAGCATTTTTTCCCCAAATGCTGACAGAAAATAATATTAATTTTATTGTATAGAATTCTTTTTTTTTGCCTTTTTAAATAAAATAATTAAATATTTATTTCTAAATAAGTATATGATATTAGAATCTGTTTTTGTTTGAATACATTTCAGTTTTCAGAAAAAAACTAGTCTGGTGGAATGTAAGTGTGACTTCATGTAAAAAGTGAACATATCCAATAATTTATTATTTTTTCATTAGAAAATTGATTTTTTAATAATTCTAATATTTTGTTATTTGCACACATGCTTTTAATAAAATTTAATCAGAACTTAAAAATTTTAATGAGAAACAATTTTTTGTTAAATATATTTTTTTGAATACAGGCTGGAATTAGATCCTCTATTTTGATTGCTTTATTATAACATATTACTTCAGGCAAAACTCTCCATACAGTTATGCCACTCAGTGCAAACCAGAGTAATCGATTGATGCCAAAAGCTTGTCCTTAAAATCTCTATCTATTGCATACTCATCCAATATCCTCAGACTAGTTTATAGCTTGTGGCTTTTATCAGTGAGAAGTTTTGATCTGAGAGCACTGCACCAAGATCTTAGGATCTAATGCAACCTTCCAGCAGTCACCTTTTATCTATACTTAATTACAAAACTATGAGAATAAAATTAAAAACATAATATTTTCAATCCAAGCTCATTAGCTTATATAATCATATAGGTCTAAACTCAGTTCAGTACTCATACATTTTGGTGTCTTTGGTTCTTTAATAACCATAGCCACCACTATCCTATTAGACAGGATTGGTATTAAACCCCTAAACATCACATGATCATCATTTCTTATGCTTGCTCATAATTGTTATTAAAACCAGGAAAAACTCTCCATGCTTTAATGCCATTCAGTACTAGCCAGAGTAATCAATGGATGCCAGAAGGGTTGTGCATAAAATCCCCATCTAGTGCCTACTCATCCAATATCCTCAGATTAGTTTCTAGCTTGTGGTTTTCATCAGTGAGAAGCCTTGGATCTGAAAGCATTGCAATTAGATCTTAGGATCTAATGCAATCCTCCAGTAGCCACCTTTATCTCTATTTAACTACAAAATTATGAGATTAAAATTGAAAACAATATTTTCAATCCAAGCTCATTACCTTATGTTCTGACCTATATGACTATATAAGCTAATGCACTTGAATTGAAAATATTATTGTATTTTTCAATTTTATTCTCATAGTTTTGTAGTTAAATAGAGATAAAAAGTGGCTGATGGAGGGTTGCATTAGGTCCCAAGATCTAGGTGTAGTGCTCTCAGATCCAAGACTCCTCACTGATGAAGGCCACAAGCCAGAAACTAGTTGGGGATATTGGATGAGTATGCACTAGATAGGGATTTTATGCACAAGCCTTCTGGCATCCATTGATTGCTCTGGCTTGCACTGAGTGGCACTACTGTATGACAGCTTTTGAAGAAATTTTGTCAGAAAGTGAATTTGAGTATTGGAAATTTATTAAATATTTATGAGGGACAATACACATGGTCTAGAAATAATATATTTCATACAATAGTTAATGTATTGGTAGAGAAAGAGGGAATAAATAAAATATGGAAAATTAAGGTGTTTGATAATGAAAAAAAAATGCATTAGTGATCATAACTTCATTGTAATTGAAATGGTTAGTAATGTGGTGGAGAATAGAAATAAAAGTAAAAATAATAGTGAAAAATGTGGATTGAGAGTGAATGATAAAAATAAATTGAAAGAATATAAAATACAAGTTGAAGAAATCATAAAAGAGTTGGTTGGGG
This sequence comes from Epiperipatus broadwayi, assembly GCA_028023455.1. Taxonomy (NCBI): domain Eukaryota; kingdom Metazoa; phylum Onychophora; class Udeonychophora; order Euonychophora; family Peripatidae; genus Epiperipatus; species Epiperipatus broadwayi. Next base: position 1,021,543 of record JAQFVV010006488.1, read on the forward strand.
ATGAGTATAAGGACTGGTGTAAAGAAGTAGAAAAAGTGGCAAATAGGGTTTTAGGTGAGAATATTAAGAAGAATAAAAGAAATAAAAAAATAAAAATTAGTAAAAGTGTAAAAGAGAGGAAAGAAGCATGCAGAAAATATAAGTGTGCTATTAAGAACAAGGAAAGTGAAAAAGGTATTAATGGTAAATGGGAAAAGTATTTAGAAAAGAAGAACTTGGCTAAAATAGATCATTATAGAGACAGAATAAAATTGAATAGTAAATTGTTGGAGGATATTAATAAAAGTGGAAAAGATGGAAGTAAAAAATTTTGGAATTATATTAAAAGTAGAAATGTATGGGGGAGAGAGATAGTATTAATAGATGATGAGGGAATAGAGTGTAGGTCTAGAGAAGATTTAGAGAGAATCTTAAATAAATATGTAATGAATATAGAAAAGATGTTAAATGTGAAGGATAGACTGATAAAAACATGAAAGCATATAGTAATGGGAATATTAGATTTACAAAAAAATGAACTGAATGAGGTAGAGAAGAAATTGAAAAATGAAAGGCAAGAGGTTTAGATGGATGGGCAGCAGAGATGGTAAGAAATTTAGGATATAGGGCAAAAGTAAAGTTATTATCCTGTTTTAATAAAATGGCACAGAATAGAGTTTTTCCCAGTAGTTGGAGTAATACAAGATTAATATTATTATTTAAAGGAAAGGGTAGGGATCATAGAAAGTTAAATAATTATAGACTGATAGAAGTAACATCAGTTTTATATAAAGTTTTCTCATCTATGGTGGCTAGAAGAGTTGTAAAATGGATGGAAGGGAATAATGTAGTGGGTGAAATGCATGGAGGTTTTAGATTCGTTAGGCATATAGGAGATCGTTTATTTGTAGTTACACAACTTATGGATATGAGTAGGAATGCAGATAAACAGTTATATATGAGTTTTATAGATATAGAGAAGGCATATGATAGAGTAAATAGAAATAGATTATGGATAAGTTTAGCAAATTTGGGAATGGATGAAGCTTTAGTGGATATTATTAAGAAATTATATGAAAATAATTATTATATATATCAATTAGGAAATATTGAATCAATTAAAGTTAAAAATAGGGTTGGAATGAGGCAAGGATGCCCTATGCCATCTATTTTGTTTGTGTTATATTTAAGTGAAATGGAAAAAGCAATAGAAAGAGTAGGAAGAGGGATAAAGATACCGTTAATAGGTGGTAAGGGAATATATATTTTGTCGGGTCTTTTTTTGTGGACGATATTTTTTTGTGTGCAGAAATAAAAGAAAATATGGAAGTTATGCTGATGACAGGTGCAAGGGTGGGTAACGAGATGGGGATTAAATTTAGTGAAGAAAAATCAAACATAATGATGGTTAATACTGGAGAAAGAGAAGATGTAGAATTTTTATTGTGAGATATTAAGTTAAGTGTGGTGAATAGATATAGTTATTTGGGAATTATTTTAAGTAATCATAAAAATTATTTGGATGAATGGGAGAAAAAATTGATAAATGAAGCAAAGAAAAGAAAGGGATTGATAAAGAAATGAACAGTGTTTTTATATAATAAATATGCTGTAGTTAGAATTATATGGAAGGGAGTTGCAGTAGCAGGGTTAACATGTGGTAATGATGCATTATGTGTTAGTAAAGGGTATTATATTATTTAGAAAAAGTTCAAAGGGAAGTAGAAAGACATGCATTGGATGCAGATATATGGACAGCAAGGGAGGCAATTCAAGGAGAAATGGGATGGTCAAGTTTTCATATGAGCGATGCAAAAAGTAAAATGAAAATTTTTGGTAGTTGCAGTTTATGGATAATAAAAGAATAGCCAAAATAGTATTTAATTGGGTTATGCAAAAGATTTGGAATAGCCAAAATAGTTAATGTGGTATGCAAAAGATTTGGATAAAGAATTTTATATCAGTATATTTGTACAAAAGATGGGATGATTGGGTTAAGAGGATTGTTGAGTGTTATAGTAGTAAGGAATGGGATAAAAGAATAGATTTATTAATAAAGAATAGGGAGTTAGAGAGATGGAGAAATAGTATGGAGAGTAAAAACAATTTAAATATATATATATAAAAATAAACAGAATATTAAGTGTGAGTTAATATATGATAATAGTAAGGAAAGTAGTTTATTGTTTAAGGCTCAAACGGGATCTTTAGTTACAAGAGAATATACTTATAATGGAAAAATATGGGTGATGTATTTTGTAAATTATGTAAGGAAGGAATAAAAAATATTAGGCATTTGTTAATTGAATGTAAATGCTTGAAAACAGAAAAGGTACATATAATGAAGTTATGGAAGAATAAATATGAAAAAAGTGATTATACAGAAAGTGGATTATTGGTTTTTATGCTGGGTTTTGGAAAAGATAAGGGTGATTTTGATATAAAGGCTATAGAGTTGACAAACATTATGTTGTGGAAATGGGATGGTGCAGAATATGGGAAAACTTAGAGTGGGGAATGGAAAATAAAGTGGCTTAGATGTTTATCTGGGCATAATTGCTGAGATATTCTTGACTTCGTTTACGGAGAAGCCAAATACATCACACATCACATCTCTTTTTAATAACAGTTACGAGCAAGCATAAGAAATAGTGATCATGTGATGTTTAGTAGTTTAACATATTACTTCTTTATTTATTTGTAAAAATGATATTTTATTTATATGATTCGTATTAATTTTTTAATTTATGACTTTCATAAAATTTGCTGCAGAGATAAAGATTTAATACAGAACTTTATTTATATATACGTAATACAACTAAAGGAAAAATTAGAAAAAAATGTGAAGACAAAAATCAAGAGTTTGTTCACATCAACAGCTTGAGTAATTAATACATCAAAATCTTTAGATATCAATATAATTATATTATTATACGTTAACATTTAGCTACAACTCTTTAATCACAAGATTATTAATGTTTTAAATAATGATTTAATTTTTAAAGATTAAATATATACATGATCATAATTATATGCACGAATAACTTTTTACTCATGTACTCTATTAAACTAATTGTTTTCAATTACAATTTAAACCAATTATCTTAACAATCAGCAATAAATCCTTATTAAATCCTTTTATTGTTAAAAAGAAATATTAAATTTGATTTTGCATAAAGCCAGATGGTTCACCAAATATAAATCACATGATAACAGCTTAGTTTATCAATACTAAGAATCTTTCCATCTATTGTCAAGACGTTCCAGAAGTTGCCTTGACAATGGATTAAGATTCCTGGTGTTGATAAGCTTGTACTATTATCATGTGATATATATATATCATTAAAAACCAGTCAATATTTAGCAATCCCAATGTTGATAACAATCAAAAATTTCTAATTGTTGTCAAGGCAACCTGTTTTTAACAATAAGGGTGAATCCCAGAATTATTAAAGGTCTAATATACTTATATAGACACTAAAAATTGCAAACCTGTTTAGTCTCTTCATCTTTATATCTCTCTCATTGTTGATTCTTCAAACTTTTTCAGTATGTAATTGCAATAACGTTTAGTCATCATTTTGTCATAAAGATCTAAATTAAAAACCAATTCATGTCTACTGCTTTTATTCTCTTCACCTTAATGTATCAAACATTATTTATAAGTTTTCCAAACTTCTTTCAGTATGTTATATTCCAGCAATAAATGTTTATTATTCTCCCACCCATCTCTCTATATTCGTCCCCACCTCCTTTGAATCCAAAACAATATGTACAACCTGTCTCCATTTAATCTCTTAATTCTTTCATGCTACAACTATATTTAAAATTTTAATCTAACAATGATTGTTATTTTTAATACTTTCAAAAAAATGTGGGGAAAATGCCAAACTTTGTTCATTCAACAGTTTAAAAAAAAATCTGCTAAAAAAAAAGTAAACAAAAATGTCTGTTACCCACATTTACGTCCTGGACCATTTCAAATTCTTTTGCATCTCTCTGTTACAAATAATTATTAAAAGGTCTTTTTAAATTAGTTAAAAACGAAATATTTATTTTTTATCCGAATTATTTTCTGTTTTTTTTTTTTTTTTTAAATAAAGACAATGTATAAAGCAATCTTTAGGTTTTAATTTTTATCGGATATATACTACAGATATAATATAGAAAGAGGAAACATTATTTCATATTGCTATTTTTTTTTTAAAAAAAAAAACCAACAGTCTGTTAAGCATTACATTTATTAAGTAATTTAACTTTTAAAGTAGTTAATATCAACAACAATTTGTCTTTAATAAAGTTAATATAAACAGCATAAATATTTATTATTATTCCAATTGTTATGGTTTTATTACATATTAAATCACACTGTAAAATAATGTATATTTTTATGAAGTGTCTATAAACTGCTATATCGTAAAATAATATAAACGCACAGCGTTAATGTACATGTACACTTCATATATTACTTATGAATAATGAATAGAAGAATTTGAACCTAGAATTTTAAGTGTATATTTATCTTCCATTGAATCTCAAACAATCGTTACACATGGTCATTCACATGTGAAAAAAACAAAAAACAAATGATTTCCCAATATACATATTTTGTGCCAAAACAGCACTCATCAGTTGGGCCAGATGCTATTTTAATATAAACCAAGCACTGATTGTATGTATATGTGGGAGATTATGGTCTGGTCCAACTTATAAGTGCTGGTTTGGCACAAAATATGCATATTGAATATCTTTTTCACATGTGTGTATTAGTTATTTGAGATTGAGTGAAGGATAAGATTGAAAATTCTAGGCTCAAATCCCTATATTTACTATAGTAAACATTCAGTATAATGAATGAACATGTTAATTCTTGATGAATAATATATTCCTGACAGTCCTTACAGTGGTGGTTCATACAACTGCCTAGTGTGACCACAATTTATTAAAAAAACCAAGCTCTCCATGAGGATGGCCAACCAGTCCAAGCCAGAGTAATCACTGGATGTGAGAAGGTTTGTGCATAAAATTCCTATCTTGTGCCTACTCATCTAATATTCCCAGATTAACTCTTAGTTTGTGGTTTTCATCAGTGAGAAGCCTTAGATTTGAAAGTGCAGTATTCTCAAATCCAAGGCTTCTCATTAATGAAAGCCACAAACTAGAAACTAATCTGGAGATGTTGAATGAGTCGGCACTAAGGTGCAGTCCTCTTAAATCTAAGGCTCCTCACTGATTAGAGCCACAAGCTAGAAATTAGTCTGGGAATATTGGATGAGTAGGCACTAGATTGGCATTTTATGCAATCCAAAGCTCTAGGTGAGTGCTCTCAAATCCAAGGCTTATCATTGATGAAATCCACAGGCTAGAAACTAGCCTGGGGATATTTAATGAATATGCAATAGATAGGGATTTCATTCACATACCTTCTTGCATCCATTGATTACTCAGTCTTGCAGTGGGAGGCAGTACTTTAAAAGAGTTTGCCTCTGTTTTAACAGTTTGTGTAAGCATAAATAATGGGATTTAATGTTCAGTGGTTTAACCTACCCTCACCTTTATATTTGATGAAAAATAATAAGATATTGCATAAGATTGCCTTGAGAGCAGATTGAAGATTCTTTGTGATGATAAGCATGGACTGCTTTACCATGTCTTGGATATATACATATGTAACATGGCAGAATTTGCAATTAAATATTAAGACAGGAAAATTGTTAAGAATAATTACTTTAATTTGTAATATTAATAGTTAAACTGATTGATATAAACATCTACTTAAGCATGAATCTTTTTCTAAATTTTGAGAAAAGAAGATAGGTCTAAAATTTACTTTGAAATAGCTTTGAACATTGAAATAGCTTTGTTGTTCAATAGTTCATAAAAAGTTCAAAAACCAGAAATCTGAGCACTGGAATCAATCATAGACCTCCACATTCCATACTCTGCCACACTAACACTGTGATAATCCACACAGAGCAGACATTAATTTAACAAAGCAAACTATTTATTTACCATGTATGACAATTATGAAGAACTATTTGGCTTGCTTAATGTGCCTGGAGTCAGTGAGAATAAATTTCTTGTTATCTGCTAACTGTAATCATAAGTAAAAGGATTTCAGTTTTATGAATTGGCATATATAATTAAAATAGTTTGCCTAGTAATAGCATTTGACCCTGGTGTTTCTTGTTTGGTTTTATTATATTACTGCAGAATTGATTCAATTACAGAGTTCAACTATTCTCCATGTAATTTTTACGGGTAACTAGAGATGATTAACATGACAAGAACTATATTCCTTAAATAAACTTGAATTTCATAACTATTATATCTTTCTAAACATTATATTAGTGGGTAAAATAATCATAGAATTAAAACCTGGACAGAGTGCTTTTTGGTAGAAATAATATTAAAAAAATGTCCTTGTGTTTAAAAAGGAAGGCTTTTAATGTTTTTCAGGTTCTTACTTATGAATCTGAAATTTAGTCATGTAACAAAAGAATAACTTAGAGATTTTCTAGCACTCAATGAAGGGTAGAGGGGTAATATTAAGAATAACAAGAATCTATCAAAAATAAGATTACATAGGCGAGACAACAAACAGGTATTGTTGACATCAAAATGGAGCTAAAATAGACATTTTTAAAAAAGATGATAGTATTTGGGCATTTGCAGCATTAAACTCGATCCAAAAAGACTGTAAAGGCCTAAAAAGACTACATGTTAGATATATAGAGAAAGGAAGAAAGTTTGGTGGTATGTTGTGGAGAAGAGAGGCTAGAGTTTGGAGAAACTGGATAAAACATAGAGAAATCTGCAAATTGCAGTAGAGCAGTAATGATTGAAAATGATGATGGCAATATTAGTAAAAACCAGATCCAAACTGCAAGTAATCTTTTGAAATATTAATTAAAAAAGAATTGGAAAAGCAGTAAACATACAACCCTTTTTCTTTTATTAAGCTTTTTTTCAGCTTTTAAAATACAATTTATGGGTTATATACAATAAAATATATGATTTATAACATCATAAGTATATTTTGATGTAAGTAAAAATATATACAGTGAGAATAGAAAATGTATAAATCAAAAATAGTTTTGCATTAATAATAGATAATCTATAGTTTATGTATGAATTATACCCAAATTTATTTATAAAATTATCACTATATAATACGTATCTTCATTTTTTGGTATAATATTACTGTCATTAATTTTAACTTATGCCTTCTATAGAAATTTACCACAATTTTTCCAATAGCAATATTCTGTGGGATGTATGTTTCTGTCATAATAGTTTATCATCAGCCATTCAGAAATTAGTTGACATCCTACCAAACATATCAAACACAATTTCTACTTAGATACCAATGCAATATTTACTTTTGATAATAAGTGTGAAATGCAAATTTAGTGGTAATTTAACTTAAACCTTCTTTTACATTAAAATTGAAATTTGCAAAATTGAATATTGTAATGATGTTTGTTTACATAGAAATCTGATTGCTGTGTTTATCAAAATATTACTTGGTGTTCATATGCTGATATTACTCATAGAAAAATGTCTGATAAAGATTAGTTGACTTTTTTCACCAAACAATATACCATGAAATCATGGAAAAATTTTGTATTAGTGTTTAATTATATATATATTGAAATATTTTTAAGAAGTTTATTTTAGGAAAATCAGTCAGATGATATAAATAGTGACCACTGAAACTAATAAACTGTAAACACTTTTTGCATCCATGTGGAACAAATGCATTCTCTGATATTTATAAAGTACTACAGTAAACATATATTTGTTTAAGGAACCAAAATTTCATTACTTTCCCTGTTCTCTCTATTTTAATAGTCTTTCACCAAGAGTTGAATGTTATAAATTAATAATATGTATCAGATCTTGTTGTTGAAATAATTTTAAAAATGTAAAAATATCTGTTCTATTTTATTTTAGAAAAATCACATTCAGATAATATAGTCAGTGACATATCAATAATATCTCTTAAAATTATTAATTTATAACATTCAATGATTGACGGAAGAGTCTATTATAATAAGGAAAATAGGGAAAGTTGTAACACATTGTTTTCTTGAACATTTAAATGTTTAATGTAGTACATTATTTTATAAATGTCAAAAGAATGCATTTGAAAGAGGTTCCCCTTTTAGATGAAAATAGTGTTTTCAGTTTGCTATTTTTAGTGGCCATTGTCTATCTCATCTGTCTGAGATTTTTTGAAATAAATTAGAACAGATATTTCCATATTCTTAAAAAGGTCGTGGTTGGCAGACTGTACTGTCGCCGCTAGAGGCGCTGTTTCTGTGTTTTCACACAGAACATACAGGGTAGGGGCCTCAAAAGCCGGCGACGCTTTTTCTGCCGATAGGTGGCGCTGTTCACCATGCGTACGCACAGGAACCTTCCACAAGCTGGCTG
>JAQFVV010006488.1:1030460-1101318 GCA_028023455.1 Epiperipatus broadwayi
AGTTAACAAAATCAAGAAATGTTGAAAATTAATAAAACAAAGGAAAAGAGAGGGAACTAGAGTTACCAAGATCATTATCTTTTGCTATTCAAAGTCTGAATTTCGAGAAAAGTAAAATATTAAATTATAATATTAAAAGCATAAGCTAGAAAAATTAAAGCAGAAAAGAAACCTAAAGAAAACGTAGTAAATATGATTTTGGGGAAAATAAAGTTTAAAAGAAAAACTTCGGTAGCGTGGAAAGAAAAAAAACCTAGAATTTAATATGTTCAAAAAGATAAGAATCTATGTTTCAAAGTACACCTTTGATGATAAACGAAATGCGGGTTTTATGGGGTATAGTTAAAGCATGAGTTTAAATAAAAATAAATGATCGTCGAGATTTAAATTTAAATGAGAAAAAAAACATATACTAAAGTTTGTGTAATTAATTAAAGAAAATAAAGAAATAAGTAAAATGTGAATAGTGCTATAAAATCATATAAAATAAGTTTAAATATGGCCGAAGGCATAGCATGGAAGGTGTCAACAACAAGTGGAAACAAAGAATCCGAAGGACAAAGGATCATTGGAATGTTTTAATTAAAAAGGAAGTTAAGTGGAAAGCTAGAGAGATTATAGAGAGATTAGAGCTTGAGACTTCGAGTTGATAAGGTGAAATTTTGCGGCTCCAAGAATCAATCGATATAGCTAGCCAATATGACATCTACTATCGGTGCCTCACATACTATGGCTGGCTAAGGCCTTCATGATCGCTGGTCGATCCGGACCGTCTGTACCAATGGTTCTGCTATAATGTAACAACTGCTATAGTAACGCCTGCCTGTGGATTCCTGTAGTTGCCATGCTTGTGATGCCTCGTCCTCCGTGCCTGAATAACAAAGAAGCTACACACCGCCAAATATGATAGGCGACCGTCCCTCCTAAAGAAGTGGAGAAAATCCACGTGACGGTCGACCACATCGGAAGGAACTCAAAGACTAAACCCTAGGTAACTTGAATATTATTTTATAAATCGTCATAAGTGCACTTAAATTCAATAGACAATGGCCAAATGTCTTTCCTGAATGATAATGACATTCTCTTATGATAGACAGTGGGTCTAACGATTATAAATGTGAAAGCATTTATAAGAATTTCAATTAGTTATTTTAAGTATTTATGTATTGGTAGAATTTCAAATATTTATTTCCTTATAGCACTATCAAAATATAATATGTTTAATTTATGTTAATATTTCTTATGTCTTTTTTATTATCAAACCTAATTATTTTTATTATTAAAAAAATGTATTAATTTATCTAAATCTGTCTCGCCTCGTTCTTCGCCACTCCAAAAATAGTTTAACATTAGAGAGGGGGGGGTAAAATATTATTCATGTTGATATTCTTTTTTAGTTATTAAATTAGCACGTGAAACGTTGATGGTGCAGTGTTTTAGCCCGTAAAATTTATAAATTAGCCAAGCGCTGTAACAGTAATATCTTACAGCAGTCGGGAGAAAGCTGATTGGGAAAAATAGTCTGGAAGCTATATCTGTATAGCTGACAGATTCGGTCAGGTACGGAAATCGATTCGTTTATTTCCGTATTTCTCTCTGCTTGAGGTAGCGGAAAGTGGACAATTTTTGAATTAGAAGAATTCCCCATTACATGTTATAAGTGAAAGGGAAGTTGGAACTTTCGATCGTCCCATGCCCGTTACATATTTTGGGGGCTCAGTCCGGGATTTGAAACTTCTGCACATTTAATAATCACGTGTTAAATAAGTTATAATGTAATAAAATTTTTCTAAAATAAAATTCGTTTAATATATGTGGATTTAAACATATAAATTTAGTATTGCAAGTTAAAGTGGTGAAAAGCGAAGACGAAGGGGATAAGGTTTTTTTTGATGATACTCCATACGAGCATTTCACGTCAAATGTGTACAAAGAGTAGTGAGGGGGAAAATTTTTTTTTAGTAGTACGAAAGTTATTGAAATGAATAGTGAAAGATAATCTCAAGCAATAATTAAACAAGTATAATGAACAAAGAAATTATAATGTCAAATGATTACCGCCATATAATATAAATCGTTTTGAAGAAAAAGAAGAATAACACAAAGTTGTATAAAATTTTAATGCTAAGTAATAAAAGAAATAATAGTCGCGCAACTAATTGATGGTAAAGAAGTATAAATGTTATTAAATAGTCGTATATTCCAGTAAGTTAAAGTTAGAAAAATAAATGTGTATAGTCTCATAGGAAAATAATGAAGCGTATTTAGCTATAATTATAGCGATCAAAAATATAGATTATCGTGATGTTTGTGTACAAAAAAAAATATATATAAAGTAGTTAAAGTAAAAGAAATAAAACAGTTCAGTAAGGGTTAAATCATAAATGAGAGATTCTAAAATAGCCACGTATCACCAGTGAATTGAAAAAAAATATATATGTATGATTCTAAATATTGTGTGTCAGTCAAGCCGAAATAAAATATTTATAATGAAAATATTCGAATGTATTTGTTAAGTTGAAGAAAATATGTACGTACGAAAGGTAGTGAAAGGAATATAATTTACAAAAACGTTTATATGTAACGAAAGAGATTATTCCAGTGAAGAAAATGTATGTGTGACTTTGTTTTAAAACGACTGTGAAATAATTGAAGTTTATAATGAAATATTAAAATATATGTCATAGGTGCATGCGTCTGGAAACACAGTTAAATGAATTTTATTTAGATATATCGTCAACAAATAGAAATAAGTATAGTAATGAATTAAAGTTGAAAGAATGTAAACAGGCATCATTGAATTAATTATAGTGAATCAGAGGTATATGAGCAGGGAAAATCGAGGACAAAGGTGGACAGACAGTTGGGCAAGTCTAGGGCAGGCAGACAAGAATAGGAACCAGGGTACAGATGTTTGGGTTGGCTAGTGATCTAACTGCTAACTGAATAAACCACAAATATTAAATCGTTGATCAAAGTAAAAAGGAAAACAGAGAGTCAATAGAAAAAATTTCTTTATATAAATATAGCCATAAGAGTTAGTAAACCGAATTAGAAACAGAGATTAAGGGTTAAATAAAATTATTATTTATGAATACGAGATCCCAAGCTAAAATGGATTTTCAAGAAAGGGAAGTGAGAGAAGGGAGTGAAGATAAAGAGATGAAAGTACCTGGTAAAATAAGCAAGAGTGATATAATGGATATGCTAAGGCAGATGAGGGTCGATCAACAGCAATTCGTGGAAGAATACCTGAACCGACAGGAGAGAAGAATAGAAGAATGGATGATCAAGGTTGAAATTGATAGCCAGGAAAGAATGGCGGCATTCAAGGAAGAAGTAAAAAATGAGATCATCCAGCAATCAAAGCCTAATGATACATGGGCTGGATTTCACCCAGAGATGGAGATGGAGGAACAAAGGAATATAGGGCTGTGTGGATATGTGAAATCTGAAACAGTTGAGGATAAAGTTAGAGAATTAGCAGAATTGTATTGGGAAAGGGATATAGGACAGCCCGAAAGGGAGATAAGACTGGTAGATGAAGAAATGGAGGTAGTGAGAGATAATAGTCAAAAAGTGCTGATGAGCGTGCAGGAGAGTTTAGGTCAAGTGGCAAAGGTAATAGCCAGTTTAAACACCAGAGTGGAAGAATGTGTAAAGAGTACAACCTACAGCAGCATTAATGCCAATATAGAGGACCGAAAACTAAGAACTACTGGAGAAGACAGAATCAGAGAATCTGGAGGTTACATGGACTATCCTGTGGGCTTCCACCACTTCCTGAAGATACAAGTTTCCAATGGTGACCCGGGAGAAAGCCCGATGGAACACTTGAGCAGCCTGGAACAATACTTCCAATTTAGCAGAGTAAGTGAAGAAGCCAAGATAGCAGTCGCTTGTAGCCATCTGCAGGGCGAGTCTCAAGTTTGGTGGAATTCGCTATTCCAGAAGCCCATTACATTTGCAGCATACCAGAGAATGTTGAAGAGCAGTTATTGGAGTGAGGAGCTCCAGGAGCATATGTTGCATCAAATAAAACAGCATAAATGGAGACCGGAGGAGTCGTTCGTGACATTCTTCCGACGACAGGTGGCTAGATTACGACTAATAACGGCAAACCCGTTACCAGAGATGCAAATACTCCGTATAATTAGGTCCGGGTTTCCAAGGGACATTGAACGTACTCTCATCAGTACAGAGAGGAAAGGGACCAGTGGCGGAGATGCTGAGTGCGCTGGACACCACTAGGGACAACCAGCAGATGGAGGAATCACTGTCGGAACCGCGTGTAAGAGAAGCACCTAGCATAAGAAAGGACTGGGATCCAGGAGAAAGATGTTGGCAAGAAGAACAAAGATATTCTAGGGAATGGAACCCGAGGAGGCAAGGAAATGGACAACAGAGAGAGGAGACAGAATACAAGCGTCCATATGACATGACAGTAAGGCATGGACCTCGAGAGCAACATCCGCATCCCAGAGGAGGCAGAGGTGATGTAAATCGAGGAAGACAACCACCAGATAAAATGTAAGAGCGGTCCCAAATAAAGAAGGAATTAGACGATGACAAATTCGGAAATGGACCTCGAATCATGGAGAACGAATAGGAATACGGAAGCTAATGACATAAAGAAATGACGAGCCAATAAATGGCTAGACAGTATGAGGGACTTTAGGAAAATGATAAAGGATAAATTAATTAGTAGGATGGGGTCGTAGATTGAGGTTGATGGAATGTAGGGTCAGATATTTGTAGCTTGATCCTGTTGCAGTATTTGGTTTTGCCTTCTTCATTGTCATGCGTGGGTGTTCTGCGGTGCACCAGATCTTATCACAGAGAACCCAGGGACAGAGATCCCATTCTCAATGACTCACTGGATTAATATTTCCCAGTTAGGTATTAAGCACATATATCGTGAGTCAATGGTCCAGAGACCAATCTATGGGGAAAGAACCCTTTATATGAATATAGAGCTTTCAGAAATATACTGGGCTCATGGATGAGCTGGACGAAAAGATGCCAGCCTCCCAACCCACCTCGATAATAGTGGCCAGAGTTGGTTTTTAGAGGTTCCTTATTGCAGAAATGCGATGTATGAACAGGTTTAATCAGATCACAGAGATATCCTGTGGATTCGAACCTGTAGATACGAGTAGTGGCAGAAATGAAACGCATGCATGGCAATGTCAGGATTAAATTGGTTTGGCTATACTGCTTGGTTCAGCAAAGGAAGGGATAATTTACCTGGTCACCTCTCTATTGATTAACCTCATCTCTACATCATAGTAGCAATGAAAAAAAAAAGGAAAGAGTTTGAACAATAGTTGGGAGCATATAGTTTTCGATGCATAAGGTTAAAAATTTTTTTTTTGTCGGAAAAAATTTTTTAAAGGGGGGAACGGTGTAATGTGATGATCGCACATACTGCGCTCACACATGTATGTTGAGCTGATACTTTAAGTCAGCTCATATATATATAAGCTCACATATTTATAATTTGTCATAAATATTTTTGAAGTTAAATAGTTTGTAAAATGAAAAAAAAAATTAATTAACAAATGGTTTTGATTTAATGGAAAGGGTAAAAATTTTGAACTTTTATTTTGAAATAAACAAATAAAATTGAATATAATTTATTAAAAAAAAATGTTAAAAGTGTTTAATTAAAAGGGAGAAAAATTCGAGAGATAAAAGGGTGGGGAAAAGAAAACAAAATTAGATTCTTGGTAGTAATTATACTCTATTGTTGAAACTTTCACAAAGTAAAAATATTTGGTTAGTAATTGCTATTACGCTAATTAAAAAAAAAGATAAGAAAGAGTGGAGATAAGATCGCTTTTAGAGTTAGATCAGTTGACTTGACTTTTAGAGACCAGCAAGGAAAATAAAGAAAGCAGCTGTGTTTCGAACAATAAAAATTATTATTATTGAAATTTAATTTTGCGGACTTTTTTCAAATGTATAGCGGCTAAAGTTATCACAACCTTCCCCTTTGGGGAATTGACTGCCACTCCATCTGAATGAAGCTATCGAGAGAGTTATGGAATGGAAAAAATGGATATTGCTAGCTGGACAACCAAAGGAACACTCATGGAATTCGCATATACAAGGACAAAGGCACGACCAATGGAATGTAAAACCTATGAAAATCAGGCCACTCCGCTCTGATCGATCAGGGTAATTATAAACTTTTCAATTAATGAGAACTCTAAGTAAAGCATAATAGAACTTTAATTTAATTTTCATTTATTATGTTTATTACGAATGTTTCAACAATAGAGGGGGGAAATAAATTTGTTTAATATTGTAATCTATTAATGTTAATTTTCGTTCAATATTTTTTATGAAATATGCGAATAACTGTATTTTAAATTATTTAATATCTATTTGATCTAGAGAGTAACAACAGGGTGGGGGTATAAAAGTGTGTCGTCAAGTAACAGAGAACCTTGGGGCGTTACTCGTTTGTTAGTAGAAAATAAGGAAAGAATTGAAAGTATAAGAAAATGAAAGACACTTATACGTTCATTGTAAGATTTTTGCAATTTATTTATTTACCAAAGAAAGTGGAGTTTAAAGATAAACTTCAGGAAAGATTAAAAATACTATAAGTCATCTTATATACACGTCTGCTAGAATTCGCAGTATTAGTGTATGCGCGAGTAAATCTATGGTAAATATTTGGGAAGCATAATTAGAAAGTAAACAGAGGGAAAATCAGAAATTGTAAGTCAGTTCTTTCTGGATCGGATAAAATTATAAGGTTATTAATAATAAATAGTAGTAAAAGAAATTAAAAGTTTTTTTTTGTCCAACGTATTCTTGAATTCTTGAATTATTTATAATAATTAGTTAGTGTTCTTAAAGGAAAACCCCTGTGAGATTATAATCAAAGTTTATAATCAGTGAATCGTCGTTCGAAAATAAATAAAGACCAGGTTTATGTAAAGTTACGTGACCAGGTTCCAAGAGAGAAATCCTTTGTGGCGCCCTCGACAACGATTCTAATAACTAAAATTCAGTTAGTAGGGGAAGAAAGAAAGTTGTCGTGTCACAATGTGTAAAACATACAAAACTTAGAAATACTCGGGTTGGAAATGAATAAATAAATAAAGAAAGAAAAACGAGCTTAAAAGTTAACAAAATCAAGAAATGTTGAAAATTAATAAAACAAAGGAAAAGAGAGGGAACTAGAGTTACCAAGATCGTTATCTTTTGCTATTCAAAGTCTGAATTTCGAGAAAAGTAAAATATTAAATTATAATATTAAAAGCATAAGCTAGAAAAATTAAAGCAGAAAAGAAACCTAAAGAAAACATGTAGTAAATATGATTTTGGGGAAAATAAAGTTTAAAGGAAAAACTTCGGTAGCGTGGAAAGAAAAAAAAACCTAGAATTTAATATGTTCAAAAAGATAAGAATCTATGTTTCAAAGTACACCTTTGATGATAAACGAAATGCGGGTTTTATGGGGTATAGTTAAAGCATGAGTTTAAATAAAAATAAATGATCGTCGAGATTTAAATTTAAATGAGAAAAAAAACATATACTAAAGTTTGTGTAATTAATTAAAGAAAATAAAGAAATAAGTAAAATGTGAATAGTGCTATAAAATCATATAAAATAAGTTTAAATATGGCCGAAGGCATAGCATGGAAGGTGTCAACAACAAGTGGAAACAAAGAATCCAAAGGACAAAGGACCATTGGAATGTTTTAATTAAAAAGGAAGTTAAGTGGAAAGCTAGAGAGATTATAGAGAGATTAGAGCTTGAGACTTCGAGTCGATAAGGTGAAATTTTGCGGCTCCAAGAATCAATCGATATAGCTAGCCAATATGACATCTACTATCGGTGCCTCACATACTATGGCTGGCTAAGGCCCAATGGTTCTGCTATAATGTAACAACTGCTGTAGTAATGCCTGCCTGTGGATTCCTGTAGTTGCCATGCTTGTGATGCCTCGTCCTCCATGCCTGAATAACCAAGAAGCTACACACCGCCAAATATGATAGGCAACCATCCCTCCTAAAGAAGTGGAGAAAATCCACGTGATGGTCGACCACATTGGAAGGAACTCAAAGACTAAACCCTAGGTAACTTGAATATTATTTTATAAATCGTCATAAGTGCACTTAAATTCAATAGACAATGGCCAAATGCCTTTCCTGAATGATAATGACATTCTCTTATGATAGACAGTGGGTCTAACGATTATAAATGTGAAAGCATTTATAAGAATTTCAATTAGTTATTTTAAGTATTTATGTATTGGTAGAATTTCAAATATTTATTTCCTTATAGCACTATCAAAGTATAATATGTTTAATTTATGTTAATATTTCTTATGTCTTTTTTATTATCAAACCTAATTATTTTTATTATTAAAAAAATGTATTAATTTATCTAAATCTGTCTCGCCTCGTTCTTCGCCACTCCAAAAAATAGTTTAACATTAGAGAGGGGAGGGGGTAAAATATTATTCATGTTGATATTCTTTTTTAGTTATTAAATTAGCACGTGAAACGTTGATGGTGCAGTGTTTTAGCCTGTAAAATTTATAAATTAGCCAAGCGCTGTAACAGTAATATCTTACAGCAGTCGGGAGAAAGCTGATCGGGAAAAATAGTCTGGAAGCTATATCCGTATAGCTGACAGATTCGGTCAGGTACGGAAATCGATTCATTTATTTCCGTATTTCTCTCTGCTTGAGGTAGCGGAAAGTGGACGATTTTTGAATTAAAAGAATTCCCCATTACATGTTATAAGTGAAAGGGAAGTTGGAGCTTTCGATCGTCCCGTGCCCGTTACATATTATTAATTTGTATATATAATATCTACTGAAATTTTAGATGTATTTCAGTATAAGGTAAGATGTCAGTCATATTTTTTTCTTTATTTATTCCCTGATTTTTGGATAAGAAATATGTTAGCTTATGAAATATTAACTGTGTTGTTCTGACAATGATAATATTAATATAAAATTATTAATTGTTTTGTAAGATTATAAATTGACTTTATTCATTTTTAAAAGAAAAATAAATATGTGAATAATAAAGTGGGCTTGGATTAAAATAGTTTTTTTTTGTTATATGTATCATTTTTGTTACTGCATTCACATTAGTAAATTATAAACAATACGAATAAATGTTTTGTATTTGAAATATATTTGACCTTTTTATTTGTTTAATATTATAGTAGGAGACATGTATAAAAATATATTTCAGTATTATATATTGAAAATATAATGTAAATTGTTTATTTGTTGTTGAAATGAAAAATGGTATTGGTGTTGTAAAACATGAATTTTTATTGTATATAATAATTCTAAAATATTTATTTTTATTTGGTGAATAATACAATTTTATTAGAATGTTACTGAAAACAGCTTAATGAATGAATAAGAATAATTATTACTGATACACTGACATTAATAAGAAAATCTTATAAGTAGGACTTAAAAGTTTGAACTCATACTTCTCTCCCTTGCTTTGCTTTGAATGGAAGCACATATAAATTTTTTTTATTTACCTTAAAAGTATATATAATTAAAATAGCCAAATGGAGGAGTAATAAACAACATTATTGACCCTATAGACCAGGGCAGCTTATTGATAAAATTTTATGGAAAAATGACAAATTTATTATGAAAGAAATATCATCAAAATTGTTTCAATATTGTAAACCATCAGAATATTTTATCCCTCAAAATGGATATTATGTATATTTTAAAGATGGAATACAAACATCAAAATGTTGTACAACAGTCATAGTTTCTTACCTGTGTGATTTTATTAAATCAATTGATCAAATTTTTCTGAGATATGAATCAGTTTAAGTTTCCATCATATCATCCTAGGTAAAAGCTAGTATCTATTTATTCATATTATTTTTAAATAATACTTTCTCATAAAGGATATCTCTTCATATTATCATAAATATAAAATAGCACTTATATGTGTAACATCATATGAACCAAATAATTATTATTTGAAAGAATAATTTGAATATACATAAAATATCAGAATTGATAAAATGTACTGTGAATTTAAAGTTCTCACACATACATTATATCATCTCTGGAATAAAGACATACTATTGGTTTTGTAGTTTGAAGTATAGACATTGGAACTGTGATGCCATACTGGGAATACAATATTTAAAGACTTTCATTCAAGTTGTTTATTTATATTTGTCATTATATATATATTGCGATATCTACATATAATATAGTCTCGCATGTATATATATTATTGATCCTCAATAATAATAATAATAAAGAAAAAAGGGTTTCGTTAAAAGAAATAGAAAACCAATAAAAAAAAAAAAAGAAGTTACTCAGTTTTAATATGTAATTATTCAAAACTATGTGAAAGTCGTGAAAGGGTTAAAATGAAAAAAAAAAAAAAGTTAGTTAAAAGGAGTCTAAAAAACTTATTTTAAAAGAAATTAGAAAAAACTAAATAAAGATTGAAGATTAGAAAGGAAAGGGGAGGGGTGTATAATGAACGCGTCTCTTTCTTTCTTTGTTAAATAAGAAAATCACGTATCAAAAGAATGAAAGAAAATAATTGTAATTGTAAAATTAAAAATGTAAAACTTGTACCAAATTTCCAGATAGATTGGTACAAGATAAAGTAATGTAAAGGAATGTTGCAATTAGTAACATTCAATATTTTAAATGTATCAAAAGAATGAAAGAAAATAATTGTAATTATAAAATTGAAAAATGTAAAACTAGTACAAAAAATTCCAGATAGATTGGTACAAGATAAAGAATGAAAAGGAATGATGCAATTAGTAACATTCGATAGAACAATAGCAGGTGGAGATAAGCAGAGCTGATTTAGAAGTAACTG
This sequence comes from Epiperipatus broadwayi, assembly GCA_028023455.1. Taxonomy (NCBI): domain Eukaryota; kingdom Metazoa; phylum Onychophora; class Udeonychophora; order Euonychophora; family Peripatidae; genus Epiperipatus; species Epiperipatus broadwayi. Next base: position 1,041,321 of record JAQFVV010006488.1, read on the forward strand.
GTTGTGTTTTCTTTTGCTGGCTAAAACTTAACATAAAAAATAATAAGAAGGGAAGAAACTGTCTAGAGAATAGCGAGGACGTATTATTCAAATGTTAACGAACTTAGTTGGGTACGCTAACATGGAGGGCTAGTGGCGAATAATGGGCGTTTGCTCAGTCTATCTCCGTCCAACCATTTGCTCACTACCTATAACATCTAAAATGCTGCCGATAAGAGACCGCCATTATGGAACCAGATCTGCCTGAAGATTCGTAATAGGATATTTAAAGAGATGAATACATACTGAAATTTGAAATTAGAAAGAAATCAAACCCACGCCAAAAGATTATAAACTCTCACTCCACAAACTGGGACGTCGGGAAGTGAGCAACCATCTCTGCAAAAGAAGGGAAATTTTTCCCACTCGATGGTTGATCCTTCATTGTGGACTCCATACCTAGGTAACTATTATTAATACATGCATGTCAGAATTAATTTGTGAACAAAGAAATCAGTCAGAAACTAAAACTATTAAAATTTGCGCAATACTTCGGACAAATATAATTAAAAGAACTTACGATTTTACTATAATAATGTATAAGAAAGTAACAATTGGGTTACGCTAGTTTATTTAATGTTTAATTTGAATTATATTCTTGACTATTTTATTTATGTGTATATTATGTTGGTGTGTGATAGGTATGTGTGTGTTTTATGATTTTATTATGTCATTAAAAATAACGAATTGCAAAATTAAAAGTTTATTTATAAAAGGAAGTAAATAGTCATTTGCGTTTTTCTTTTCTTTACCAAGCGAATAAATATTTAGAGTGAATTAAATCTAGGTCATTCGAGCTAAAAAGTTTATTAAGTGAGGAATAATAATAATAGAGCAATCGAAATGGATAAATAAGTCCTTTCGTATCGTAAATAAAGGGAAAGAAGGAAGGGCTATAATTGATATTCCTGCTGTACCGTGATAATTCCGGGAATAAATTTATAAATATTCCAAGCGCTGGGCAGAACAAATTATTCGATTCAAATAATTTGCCCAGCAGAGAAGAAGTGTTTAATTGGGAAATATAATGCTGGGATGATATTTTATATTATGTCAGTGTTCAATTAAGAATATATACTCAATTTTGGGGTGTATATTGGCTTCTTGCTTGTGGTAATCATCATCGGTGGTGAAACGGTCGATCACATAATTATAAGTGCAACTGGGGTTTAACCGAATGGTGGTTGTATTACAATATATATATATATATATATATATATATAACTTTAAGTTAAATGTTAATCTATTCTCATACAATTGTATGAGAGTTACATTTTTGTAAGTTTAAACTCATATTTTGTGGTATAGTAATTGTTATTTCAATATTTAAAAATATTTATTTCTATTAATTCAATGATTATAAATTAAAATCAAATATATCATTAATATTGGAAATTCAAAAACATTTTATCACAATAAGTATTAACTTTATTTTATTCTTAAATTTAATTAATAAATATCTGGATTCATCTGTGTATATATATATATATATATATATATATATATATATATATATATATATATATATATATATATATATATATATATATATATATAATATATGTGGCTGCAGAAAGGAGTTTGCTATTAACTGAAAGGAGACCCTTTGATTCCTCTTGGAGGCCTTAAAGGAACCGAGCAGGGCAAATTCCTAATGTCCACTCCATACGTTCTTGTCATTGCAGCTGTTATTACTATATGTTTATTCATATAGTATACGAACATGGATGGACTGCTCACCAACACGCATTTACCTCTGAGTTTAAGATCAAGAAACACCATGGTCTTTCTTCTCAGTGCCTGATAAGGCAGAATGAATGTTTGTGTAAATGATAAAGATTTTTCCCAATTATACAATTATGACCGACAAAAATAAAGCATGGCCCTTAATCCCAGGAGGCTGTAAAGTCACCAACCAAGGCAGCGGTTGGTGGCCGAAGGCGGAGGGTGCTAAGAATATCCTGGAGGCGGACCCAGGCTGCCATTTGATGACGACTTTTTATTTAGGTACTTACAACTGCAGATCACTTTCAAGTGAAGGAAGATTGCAAGAATTAGAAGAAGAACTCTCTTATATTAAATGGGATATTATTGGACTTTGTGAAGTTAGAAGAAAAGGTGAAGAGACAAGTGATTTCAAAAGTGGACATATGCTCTATTATAAAGGCACAAATATTGGAAATACAAGTGGAGTAGGATTCATTATAAATAAAAAGTGGAAGAACAATATTGTGGAGATTGATGGTGTATCAGACAGAGTGGCAAGATTAGTTATACAACTTAATAGCAGATATCAAATGCAGATAATTCAGGTTTATGCCCCAACAAGTTCTCACAGTGATGAAGTAGTAGAAGATTTTTATATGGATGTACAAAAGGCTTTTGATCAGAGTAAACAACATTTTAAAATTGTTATGGGAGATTTTAATGCTAGAATTGGTAAACAAATGAAAGATGAAAGTGTTGTAGGTAATTTTGGTTATGGTAATAGAAATGAGAGAGGACATAGACTTGTGGAGTTTGCAGAGAAGGAAAAACTTTATATTATGAATTCTTTTTTTGAGAAAAATGTTAAAAGGAAATGGACATGGAAGCATCCAAATGAAGGTACAGCAGAATTGGATTATATTTTGACTAACAGGAAATACATATTTCAAGATTGTAATGTTCTTAATAAATTTAACACAGGAAGTGATCATCGATTAGTAAGGGGTAAGATACATGTTAATGTAAAACTAGAGAGACAAAAATTATTAAGAAAAACTATATTTACAGTTGATATTCCTAATCTTCAGAAACATTCTAATGAATTTAAATTAGAACTTACAAATCGGTTTCAAGTATTAGTAGATTTTGAACATGATTCAGATTTGAATGAAATTAATATGAAAATAACTGATACACTTTTAAAAACTGCAACAAAGATAGCTGGTAGAAAAAAGCAGCAATTGACTAATAAAATTTCTACTGAGACTAGAGAACTTATGAAGAAAAGAAGGAATATGAAGATATGCAAGAATGATGCATTAAAAAGAATTGAATATCTCGAATTTTGTAAAATGGTGCGGAAAAGAGTTGAAAATGATATAAAAAAGTATAACTGTGAACTAGCAAGAAAAGCTGTAGAAGAAAATAAAAGTCTTAAGAATGTAAAACAACATTTTGGTATTGGTAGGAAATTTATATCTGCAATAAGGAAAAAAGATGGAATTATTACTAAAAAGAGGGATGACATTATGAAATTGGTAGAAGATTTTTATCAAGAATTATATAGTAATAAAGAACAAGTACCTCCTATATCTATTACATCTTCCGAATTGCCCAGAATTTTAAATGAAGAAGTGAGAAATGCAATTAAATGTATGAAAAAAGGAAAGGCTCCAGGTAATGATGGAATTATAATTGATATATTAAAAGAAGCAGGTGAAGAAACAGAAAAAATATTAGCAAAGTTATATACCAAATGTCTAAATGATAAAGATGTACCGGATGATTGGAAGAATGCAGTAATAATATTAATATTTAAAAAAGGTGATAAAGAAGATATTAGAAATTACAGACCTATCAGCCTTTTATCAGTTTTATATAAAATTTTTACCAAGATAATTACAACTCGTCTACAGAGAACCTTGGATTTTCACCAACCAAGAGAACAAGCTGGATTTAAAAGTGGTTTTAGTACAGTAGATCATATTCAAGTATTGAGAGAAGTTATAGAAAGGACAAATGAATATGAGTTGTCATTATGTTTTGGATTTGTAGATTATGAAAAGGCATTTGATTCTATAAACATTTCTTCAGTGATTAAAGCATTGGATCATCAAGGTATAGATCCAGGATATTGTCATATTTTAAAGAATATTTATAAAAATGCAATAGCAACAATTAGATTACATAATGATACTGGGAAAGTCAACATTGAGAAAGGTGTAAGACAAGGTGACTCCATATCTCCAAAACTTTTTACAGCAGTGCTGCAAGAAGTATTTTGTGGATTAAAATGGGAAACTAAAGGAGTGAAAGTAAATGGAGATTATTTAAGTCATTTAGATTTCACAGATGATGTAGTTGTTTTTGCAAATAATGCTTCCGAGCTGCAGGAAATGTTGCAGGAGTTATCAGATGAAAGTAGGAAAGTAGGACTAAAGATAAATGTTAAAAAGACTAAAGTAATGTTTAATCGATTTGCTCAAAATATGAAAATAAAGATTGATTATGATGAATTAGAAGAAGTTAAGAGTTACAAATACCTTGGTCAGATTATTAATACAGATGGAAACATAATAGAGGAAATTAATCATAGAATTAAACTTGGTTGGAGTGCTTTTGGTAGAAATAACTTGATACTAAAAGGAAATATGCCTATGTGTTTGAAAAGAAAGGTTTTTAACAAATGTGTTTTACCAGTTCTTACTTATGGATCTGAGACTTGGACACTTAATAGAAGATCAATACAGAGACTTCAGACCACTCAAAGAAGTATGGAGAGATGTATGTTGGGAGTAACAAGAAGAGATCGAAAACGCAATGTATGGGTAAGAGAACAAACAGGTGTTACTGACCTCATTGAAAAAATTAAAAGATTGAAGTGGAGTTGGGCTGGACATATTGCTAGAAGAGATGATAATAGATGGACAATTGAAATTTTAAACTGGATTCCAAGAGATTGTAAAAGACCCAGAAGGAGACCACATGTAAGATGGATGGATGAAATAAGAAAATGTGTAGGGGTGATGTGGAGAAGAGAAGCTAAAGATCGGAGAAGATGGATTAAACTTGGAGAGACCTTCATCCTGCAGTGGATTGATAATGGTTGATAATGATGATATATTATGTAATGTATATAAGAAGATATATATTATAACGATCGAAATGCAAGTGAAGATCGAATCTAACCGCAAACTACGATATCTGCTCTACAAGGCGCCATCTAGGCATTTAAACCTAGAAAAATTTATAAAGTAGGCAGATACACGCTGTTAAGATTCCACTTTATCTAAATATTCCGATCGTTAGCCCAAGTCCCTAGCTCAGCGAAGATGCAGAGATAAAAATCTATAAATTTTATATCTTAAATATAAAAGAATAAAAGCCACTGCCAGAAATTAACACATAAAATTATTTATTTACGCACATATAAAATCATTCTAAATTCGAGGAATAGGTTTAACATTTTTAGATTTTTATATTACTCTTTAATTGTACATTTACATTAATTTCAATGAGTTTAATATTTTATTTAGATGGTCAAGTATGAATAGACTACATAGATCTGCATTTGAAAAGAAAATATTCTTCCCTGATTTAACCTTAGGCAACAAATTTCGCAACCAAACTGGCGCCAATCCATCTGATACATTCATGTATTCAATGTAGCATGATACGACAACACAAAATACTATACTGTCAGGAAACGTACATCTGAACAATAAGTAGAAATAGAGAAGACATTGACTCTCCACCAACAGTAATGTGACATCTGTTGACAAGTAGAACAATAAACAAAAAACTCCATAGGAATGGACTGCGGTCTTCGGCCGACTTACAAACCCATCCATGGGCAAACAGAGGGTGTGTGGTGTATATCTATAATCCTGCCCGTAGCAGACCTCATACTACATCTACTAATTACACAAATATATCCAATCCATTGAACCAATTCAACTACAAAATGAATAACCTAAGATTACCCTCCCTTAATATAACTTTACAAAACTATATAGCCATTCACGCCCGACTTAAATTTAACATTTAAATACGTTCGCACAAATGCATTTTATAAAATTTGTTTTAAAATTGTTGAGTACAGATCAGCTGCACAGATTCCACGGTCAAAAACATTCCAAATTAAACACAACCGATCAAAATACAAAGTCATCGATAAACGTCACTTGCATAGGGAATATACAAATCCCATTAGCATTCATCATAAGATGCTTGCAGTGATATCGTTGACATATATTCTAATCGAATGTGAAAACCACAACATTATCAACCGCTAACGAATCTATGCAACGTCTATACCCAACCTTAAATTTCCTCATTTAAAATTTAAACAATAAATATTAATACAAATAAATAATAAATGGAAATGATTTTTTTTTTTATCAAACGCAAACATATATAAAATTACACATTATCAATTGAGTTGACACATAAGTCAGAGAAAAGTTCTTTTTATAAAATTTAAATTAACTTATCAATCTTTAAAGTTCTTAATTAATATTATGATTTTAACAATTGTTCAGTTCTATTGCTTACGGTAGAAGAGTCCCTGTTCCCGTTGGCAATTCCCACAGAGACTTTCCTGGAAGACCGGTCTGATATTTTGGAGGTAGCATTAGCTGGTTCTGTTCTGGTATCATAGTCTTTGCATTTTTAAAATAAGTGAGTGAGGGTGACAAGGGCAGCTTGTCGCCAGACTCACCAAAATCAAGTTGGAAAAAAACTGGAACTCAATATTTTTTCTTTTTATAGTCCTCCTATGGATTCCATGAACAAAAACGTCACTGTTCTGTTTTTTCGTTATGGTCCGGGCCTTTATTTGCTTCCATTGGTCAAGCTAAAATCTCTTTCTTCTCTTATCTAACTTTTCACCTGACTTTTTAATTAAACAGCTTTTCGATAATTAATAAACAATCATTTCCATTTATAGATTACAGGAATTAATTAATACCTGTTTTTATTTTAACTTACGTTATTTTTTTATTAAAATATTTTTATATTTCAATCTTGTATTTTTTTATTAAAAAAAATACGTTCAAATACTTTTTTTTTTGTTTATGAAAAAAAAATATTTTTAAAGTTTAGCATCTGTGCGAATATATATACGTTTAACAATACATTTTAATTTTAGCGTTTAGTTTTTTACTTTTATTTGCGAACTTTTAAGTTTTTATTTTAAATAAATGTAACGACATATTTATATATTGTTACATATCAGTAAACTTCCTCAAAAAACAAAAACATTAAAAAAAAAAAGAATTTACTTAGTGTTAGTAATTACGTTACACATATTTGTTATATATAAAATTTCAAAAGGACAAAACTTTTTTTTTAAAAGACAAAACAGTAATTACAAATATAATGATAAAAAAAAAAGTTGACTGATGATTCCTTACTACCAGCTAAATTTCTGCCCCCTCCCTTCCAAGTTTCTTTTCTTCAACTTTTAAGTATTATTTAGGCAAGTTAAACGATTAGATTTTAAACAAGACTTTTTTTTTTTAAAAAAAAATATGATTTAGATTTATTATTACGTTTTATTTATTAGTTTTTATTCCTCGAATTTATCTCTACATATGCACATTTTTTCTTACTGGCAGCACCTTTAAGACAAAATTTCAAACTGTAACTCCACGTCAATACAACAAATATATTTATACAATTTCAGAAAAAAATTTACGGGCATGATTCACTTTTAAAATTCTCCGGTCACTCGTGTTTATTAAAGATCGGAAATTTCATCATCATCAATTCCCCTTCTCAGGGTCAATCTCTGAGGTAAGGCCACACTTGGATGCCAATTATAACGATAGAAATGCAAGTGAAGATCGAATCTAACCGCAAACTATGATATCTGCTCTACAAGGCACCATCTAGGCATTTAAACCTAGAAAAATTTATAGAGTAGGCAGATACGCGCTGTTAAGATTCCACTTTATCTAAATATTCCGATCGTTAGCCCAAGTCACTAGCTCAGCGGAGATGCAGAGATAAAAATCTATAAATTTTATATCTTAAATATAAAAGAATAAAAGCCACTGCCAGAAATTAACACATAAAAATATTTATTTACGCACATATAAAATCATTCTAAATTCGAGGAATAGGTTTAACATTTTTAGATTTTTATATTACTCTTTAATTGTACATTTACATTAATTTCAATGAGTTTAATATTTTATTTAGATGGTCAAGTATGAATAGACAACATAAATCTGCATTTGAAAAGAAAATATTCTTCCCTGATTTAACCTTAGGCAACAAATTTCGCAACTAAACTGGCGCCAATCCATCTGATACATTCATGTATTCAATGTAGCATGATACGACAACACAAAATACCATACTGTCAGGAAACGTACATCTGAAGAATAAGTAGAAATAGAGAAGACATTGACTCTCCACCAACAGGAATGTGACATCTGTTGGCAAGTAGAACAATAAACAAAAAACCCCATAGGAATGGACTGCGGTCTTCGGCCGACTTATAAACCCATCCTTAGGCAAACAGAGGGTGTGTGGCATATATCTATAATCCTGCCCATAGCGGACCTCATACTACATCTACTAATTACACAAATATATCCAATCCATTGAACCAATTCAACTATGAAAGGAATAACCTAAGATTACCCTCCCTTAATATAACTTTACAAAACTATATAGCCATTCACGCCCGACTTAAATTTAACATTTAAATACATTCGCACAAATGCATTTTATAAAATTTGCTTTAAAATTGTTGAGTACAGATCAGCTGCACAGATTCCATGGTCAAAAACATTCCAAATTAAACACAACCGATCAAAATACAAAGTCATCGATAAACGTCACTTGCATAGGGAATATAAAAATCCCATTAGCATTCATCGTAAGATGCTTGCAGTGATATCGTTGACATATATTCTAATCGAATGTGAAAACCACAACATTATCAACTGCTAACGAATCTATGCAATGTCTATACCCAATCTTAAATTTCCTCATTTAAAATTTAAACAATAAATATTAATACAAATAAATAATAAATGGAAATGATTTTTTTTTTAATCAAACGCAAACATATATAAAATTACACATTATCAATTGAGTTGACACATAAGTCAGAGAAAAGTTCTTTTTATAAAATTTAAATTAACTTATCAATCTTTAAAGTTCTTAATTAATATTATGATTTTAACAATTGTTCAGTTCTATTGCTTACGGTAGAAGAGTCCCTGTTCCCGTTGGCAATTCCCACGGAGACTTTCCTGGAAGACCGGTCTGATATTTTGGAGGTAGCATTAGCTGGTTCTGTTCTGGTATCACAGTCTTTGCATTTTTAAAATAAGTGAGTGAGGGTGACAAGGGCGGCTTGTCGCCAGACTCACCAAAATCAAGTTGGAAAAAAACTGGAACTCAATATTTTTTCTTTTTATAGTCCTCCTATGGATTCCATGAACAAAAATGTCACTGTTCTGTTTTTTCATTATGGTCCGGGCCTTTATTTGCTTTCATTGGTCAAGCTAAAATCTCTTTCTTCTCTTATCTAACTTTTCACCTGACTTTTTTTTTAAACAATAATAAACAATCATTTCCATTTATAGATTACAGGAATTAATTAATACCTGTTTTTATTTTAACTTACGTTATTTTTTTATTAAAATATTTTTATATTTCAATCTTGTATTTTTTTATTAAAAAAAATACGTTCAAATACTTTTTTTTTTGTTTATGAAAAAAAAATATTTTTAAAGTTTAGCATCTGTGCGAATATATATACGTTTAACAATATTTTAATTTTAGCATTTAGTTTTTTTACTTTTATTTGTGAACTTTTAAGTTTTTATTTTAAATAAATGTAACAACATATTTATATATCGTTACAATATTAAACTCATATTTTGGAAATTATGAGCATTCCACAATACATTTGCAATACACAGACATATATTTTATAATTGTTATTAAATAATTGGAGAATAATAAGCAATCACATATGTAAATAGGAAATTATGGTTAATTGATGATTTATTGGATTCACTTATATCATCTGTGTGCATATGGATTGTTTATGATTTATTCATCATACATATTTCTTGTTGGTACTTAGGTATTATTCCTGCAACATGGAGCATGTATTAGGTCTGCTGCCCCTTTTCACATTCATATCAATCTGCTGATAACTTTGTAATCTTGTGATCTGACCAAAATAACATGTACAGGATCCTTGTATATGATATTTTTCATAAGATTTGCAAAAAGTAACATGTACATGGATCTTGTACATGATATTTTTACAAGATTTACAAAGTTATTGGCAGATTGAATATGCATGTGAAAAGACATAGCATGACTAATACATGCTCTGTGTTGCAGGACTAAAAATACCACTTTCACATAAAACAATAGTAAATGGAGTGGAATTTAAATTTATAACAATAATAAAGATATATAAATTTGAGGAAGAAATCAATATTAAAAAGAACCTTTTAAAAATATATTAATTTTCCATACAGAAATATATCACTTTTAAACAAAGAGCTTTAAAATTTAAAACAATCATAAATCGATATTAAAAAGAACATTTTTTTAAAAAAATAATGATTTTCTATACAGATATATATACTACTTTCACACTATAAAATTTATACCAACACTAAAGATATGAATTTCACACAAAAAAGCCAATCTTAAAAAGTATATTTTCTCAGCCCCAAAATATGTAAAATATGAAATGCCATTACTCTGATATCAAAATATTACTTTAAATACAAACAAAACAATCATTAAATTATTATTATTTTAAATATTATTTAAAAAAAAAAAACAAAATTTACACATATGCTACTTACCATCTAAATATAACAGGAATTGTCATGTTGAAACAAGAAATTTTGCATATACATTTTTGACACAAAATGGAGATTTCAACTGAAAAAGTTCCCCCTAAAATGGAGTTTTACTGAACACATGATTGCAAAGTATATCACCTGAATGGGATTTTTTACAGAAATGTTAATAAATAAATGTATTTTTTTTAAAAACAAACAAACAAAAAAAAACAAAAAACCAAAAAAATTCACAAAAATAAAGAAATATAAATTATAACACTTTTGTTAACTTTTCATCCTGGTGGAAATTTTTTTTATGCATTCAGTATGAAAATGAATGCTTCACCATTTTTTATTAAAAATTAATGCAACATGTAAATTCAGCCAGGTATGAGTCAAGGTGTTGCCTTGATGTCCTTTGCTGCTGCTTCTTTCACCATTTCATGGAAACCCAGTCTTTCAATGTTTTATGTGTGAACTTCTCGATTCAAGATGTTTATATCTGTGGATAACACAAAAATGATCTTACCCAGCATTAGGAAGTTATGAAAAGAACCAAAAGGACAAAAACAAACACTAGTTATACTTACACCCTTAAAATCAAATGAACTGGAGTAACTCAGAAATAGAAATAATGTAGAAATACTTGGATAAAGCAAAAATGCAATTGAAATGAAAGCTGTCTTTCTAAAGAAATCTAGACAATGACTGAAAATGTCAAAATATATAAAAAAACACATTTTGGTAAAGAGAAACATGTTTTCACATGAGATTGGATAACATTAATCTGTTTAAAAATCTAGAAGCAGACAAAAAGTGAAATCACTTTTTGATTTGTCCTAATTTCTGGATATGTGAAAATCAGTTGATAAATATTTTCTTTATATAGCCTCCAATTTAGCATTGTGATGTTAGAATTACAATTATATAATATAATGCAACAGATATGTAAATATACATGTTACATGAGATATTTGAAAGTGTGTTAAGAATATTTAGAAGAAAAATAATGTATTATTTCTTTTAATTAATGAAAAGAATGTCAGTTTAATAAATAAAATAAAGAGCTAGAATAGATCAAAAGTTGGTTAAGAAGCAAACGAAAGAAAAAAATAAAACTCTGTATCCTAATTTCAATTTCAAGTAAAAGAAAAAATAGAAGGAAGATGGAATATATTTAAAGTATAAAGTAAGAATTTTAGTTAGATTTACTATTTAAAAATATGGCTTATCTTTTTATTTTAATAAAAAAAAATTTCAAAATGCTATGAGATATAATGAAAACAAAATTAACTAAATTGTAACTTTAAATGGTAAAGGTAACTTAATGATTATAAAGTTACTTAGTGGAATAATTTGAATAAAAATATTAATGGTATAGAAAGAAAAATAAAAATAATAAGAGAATTGGAACATAAATAATTGTACAGAATTATTGTCTAAAACTATTTAATTAAAAAAATTATAATCAAATCAAAGATCAAAATAATTTTGTAAATTGTCTAATCAAGAATGGATTATGTTTTACAGAAAATCAGTAATCCACCCAACTGATTAAATAATCAACTGTAATTAATATTCTAATTAAAAATGGGAAAAAATATTAACTAATTAGAAAAAAATTGAAAAACTGATAATATGGGTGAGCTCAGACAAAAGGTTTTATTAAGGATATAAATGATATCAAACTTTTTTTAGATTTCTTCTGCTGTTATTTTCATTCTGATTCTGTTCATTTCATTTAGGGCTGCTGTTAATTATATTAATTTCTGCTCATTTGTCACCTGCTAAATTTTGCAGACTCTTTCATTAAAATTTATAACTTGTACATAAGTGATGTATAAGATGCCTTAACATCACCATGCAGTGCTAAACTCACAACAGGGTGCTCATTCAGTTTTCATCACCCAGTTTCTGTGCATTTGATTGCCTGAAATATGACAAAAATCCTTGACCTACCATTGCTGAGATATATACCCATTATTATTGAAGACTACTACTGAACAAGGCCATAAATATATATGCTGCCCCAAGGAAAAAAGTGACAAGCCATTAAAAGAAATTGGAAAACCTTTTTAAGAATGCCTGCCATGAACTTTATAAAGTATCAAGAAGGTAGGGGTGATCACACCAATAAAATTATAGAAAAATCTAGATTAATATAAGAAAATAATTCTAAGTCTAAATGTAAAATATATACAGAGTTAGGATTTCTTTCTTTTGAAAAACTTTCATAAAATTAAAAATAAATTTTTACTATCTAGTTAAAGAAGACTTAACAATGTTAAATAACTTTGTAATTAGTTCGATTTAATTTAATTTTTTATTATTATTATAATGTTTTTTGTAAATAAATGTTTTAATTGTTAATTTGGCCTAATTCTCACTCTGTTTATACCTTACTACATGACATTTAATTAAGATAAAATTTGTCAATTATATTGTTAGTGTTTAAATTTGTATTGTCTGATAGCCTAAGTTAGGTCAGTTTCTTGTTCATTTGGGCTAGTTATAGAAGCAAGTGCTTAAAGCATTTAAAATATTTTTTGTGAATTTTCCAATCAAATTGGTTGATTGGCTACTGTAAAGAAGATATATCCCCAGTATAAATAAAAGTATTCCCAGAGAAATATTTTGCTTCTAGCAGTCATAGAATGAGTGTAATGGTCTTGAAAAGTAGCTATGGTTTCTGTATTTATAGAAGATCTCAGTATGACCATTGGTATGATTAATATGTAAAGAAATTGACCATATTAACTCCTCCACTTGTATAATCATGTAGTTTTATGTTTATTAAAATAAATCATATTTTAAAAAAATCATAAGTATTCATTATAGTAAAAATGTTAAAAGTTAAACTAATCAATATTAGAAAACCAAATGAAATTAAAAATACTAGCCAACTAGCCAATAGTAATTTAAAAATTACTACTATGTTTTCATTATTAGAATAGACTTCCCACAGGTAAATATGATGTAAAACAAGATTATTCAACATTCTCATTCCAAATTCATTACTAGGAATTATTTTTGCAGGCAGTCTTACAAGAAAACACTTGAGTAACTTGCAAATAATTTTACATTTTATTTATTAATGTCCAGTCATTCAGTCTGATAAATGAATTCCATCTTTTATTTGACATTCAACTATATATATATATATATATATATATATATATATATATAGTTGAATGTCAATATAAAATATATATATATATATATATATATATATATATATATTGCAAATAAATAAACATTGATACAATATATATGGTTGGAAGATCAGATAAAAAAGGAATTCTACTTTTGTCAGAGTGAATAAATGGACATTAATAAATGAAAAGTAAATTATTTGCAAGTTATTAAAATGTTTTCTTATAAGACTGCCTGCACAAATAATCCTTAGTAACATATTTGGAACAAGAATGTTGATTATATTTGTAAATGTTACATATTCAATGAAGTAGTAAGTTATTCACATGCTATAAAAATTAACACCAACATATATATTTATTCTATAATAGTTTCTCATAATTCAAACCAGCATTCCATTTGCTTTTAACCTTTTTAAAAAAAGTCTTTAATAAATTAATAGTTTCTGTGGCAAATTTTTTAATCAAAGACAAATTTAAATTTTTTAAAATTTTCATTTTTTCTACAAAAGATAACTTTAGCCTACACAGAAATTTATATCCTGCACTTTTTCATTAATATGCAAAGCTGAATTAAATATTTTTTATTTAATCTATTTTATGAACTCCAACTATTTTATATAAATTCAAACTACTCTCATTACTTATATTTATTTAAATCAATAAAATAATATATAATATTCTATATAATATTTCTATCAATTTCCAGTTTAATATTATTCAATAAATTATTCAAACTGATAATCTTACTCCAAACTATTTTATTATAATCAAAATCTTATAAATAATTATTTATATTTTATTATTTTCTGTCAAAATATTCATATCATTATCATTTTAATAGTAAATAGAATATCCTTAATTTATTTATTTAAATAACATAAACAAATATAGTCATTGTCAAATTCTTTTCTTTGAAACATACTTTAAAATTATTTCTCATTTCTATTACAAAATTTCCTTAAAGCTGTATCTTTATTGTAATAAGTCTTTAACGTAAACCCTATCCAAGATTGGTGATGAACATATTGTAGATCTTTGCCAATTTCTAAGCGTATTGCTAGTAATATTATCCAAGCAACAATAATATTTCCTGCTCATCATCATTCATTTGCATAGGCCTCTAAGACAAGTATATCCATCTAATTACTAGAAAGTAAATATAGTCTAAATAAACTGAGCTTTTTGAGCATTTTTCGTTTGTTTTTTTGAGCTGGTACAATTAACCACGACCCATTATAATACCACCTCATTGCTTCTTTGGGAGTAGTAAAGAACCCAGGTTTAGACTTTTATTGATTATGTCATAGTCTCACCTGCATTGAGGAATAACTTTGGAAAATAAATTTAATAATAATATTGCACAATTGAACTCCTTAATTCAGGAAATGCAATAATAAGAATTAAAACATAGACTACAGTTTTATACTCAATAATCTTAGATTCCAAATAATAATAAGAGTATAATTGCATTAACACCCTTTCCACAAATAATGAACTCTACCAAGCTGCAGAAACATTAATAAAAACCATGACTAAGGCATTTAATATAATATGAATTTATAACAAGTATTGGCTTTTAATAACTTCCATTACTTTAATTAAAATACCTTCCTCATATGCTGATCCATGTTTTAATTATAACATATTAAAAAATTAATCATATAAAATTTCAAATAAAAACATATACAATATTACACACATCATCATCATCAACCAATATCAATCCACTGCAGGATGAATCTCTTTCCAAGTTCAATCCATGTTCTCTGATTTTTAATCTCTCTTCTTCACATTACCCCTGCACATTTCCTTATTTCATGCATCAATCTCACATATGGTATCTTTCTGAGTCTTTTAAATCTCTTGCGATCCACTTTAAGATTTCAAATGTCCATCCATTATATTTTTAGCAATATGTCCAGTCCAACTCCACTTTGATCTTTTAATTCTTTCAACAATGTCAGTAACATATGTTTGTTCTCTTACTCATAAATTGCATTTTCGATCTCTTCTTGTTATTCCTAACATGCATCTCACCATATCTGTTTGAGTAATTTGAAGTCTCCATATTGCTCTTCTATTAAGTGTCCAAGTCTTAGATCCATAAATAAAAACTGGTAAAACACATTTATTAAAAACCTTCCTTTTCAATCACATAGGCATATTTCCTTTTAGTGTCAAGTTATTTCTACCAAAAGCACTCCAACCAAGTTTAATTCTAAGATTAATTTCCTCCATTATGTTTCCATCTGTATTAATAATCTGACCAAAATATTTGTAACTGTTAACTTCTTCTAACTCATCATAATCAATCTTTATTTTCACATTTTGAGAAAATCCATTCAACATTACTTCAGTCTTTTTAATATTTACATTTAGGCCTACTTTCTTACTTTCATTTGATAACTCTTGTAATATTTCCTGAGGCTCTAAAACATTTGCAAAACAACTTCAAAATATAAACAACAAATAATCTTCATTTACTTTTACTCCTTTAGCTTCTCATTTTAATTTACAAAATACTTCTTGCAGCATTGCTGTAAAAAGTTTTGAAGATATGGAATCACCCTGTCTTATTCCCTTCTCAATGTTAATCTTCTTAGAATAATTATGTAATCTAATTCTTGCTGTTGCACTTTTGTAAATATTCTTCCAAATATGACACTATCCTGGGTCTATACCTTGATGAACTGATGCTTTAATTACTGAATCAAATGTCTTTTCATAATTACAAATCCAAAGCATAATGACAACTCATATTCATTTGTCCTTTCTATAACTTCTCTCAATACCTGGATATGATCTACTGTACTTAAAACCACTTTTAAATCCAGCTTGTTCTCTTGGTTGGTGGAAGTCCAGTGTTGTCTGTAGACGAGTTGTAATTATCTTAGTAAAAATTTTGTATAAAACTGATAAATGACTGACAGGTCTATAATTTCTAATATTTTCTTTTATCATCTTTTTAAAATATTAGTACTGCATTTTTCCAATCATTTAGTACATCTTTATGATTTATACACATGGTATATAACTTTGCCAAAAAAATTTCTATTTCTTCACCTGCTTTTTTTAATATATTGATTATAATTCCATCATTACCTAGAACTTTTGCCTTTTTCATAAATTTAATTACATGTCTCACTTCTTCACTTAAAATTCTGGGCAGTTCAGAAGATATAATAGATGTAGGAGGTACTTGTCTTTTATTACCAAATAATTCTTGATGGAACTTTTCTACCCATTTTGTGATGTCATCTCTCTTTTAGTAATAGTTCCATTTTTTTCTTATTATAGATATGTTTCCTACCAAGACCAAAATGTTGTTTTACACTATTGACTTGTATTCTCTTCATTTATGTAAAATATGTTGGTACTAAATATAATCATCCAATATCATAGCAATAACCATAATTAAATAAATAAATATTAGTTCATAAGTAAATGCCTTAAGACTTTATCATTGATTACAGCTAAAACTAGAAACTGATCTGAGAATATGGATATTCTGAAAAGCTTGTTAGGAGCTATTGGTGCACTCATTATATATATATATATATATATATTGTAACGAGCACAGACGTTCGTTACATTGTTGTTTTTTTTTAAATTTATTAAACATGAAAGTAAATTAAAAAGTTCGCATTTAAAAATTTTCTTTAAGAATTAAAAATTGAAATTAAATATCATCTTAAACTCTTATATATTAATTAAATCGCACAGATAATGAAAAATTATTAAAATAAAACTTTATCAAAGAAAAAGTATTTTAAAACAAAATTTTAAAAAGATTTGGAGATGAAATTATATCTTTAAATTTATCTTTAAATATATTTTTGATTTGGAAAACAGGTTAATTAATCAGAAATGGAAATGATTGTTAATTAGTTAAATGTAAACAGCCTTGGCATTTAAATGTAAAAACACCGTCAGATAAGAAAAACAATAAAAACTGTTAGCAAATAAGAAGAAATCCCTATGGAATCGGACCACAGCGAAAGGACCATCGCATCGGTGACGTAATGTAAATTCAATCCTTCACATTAATATAAAAGGAAAATTTGGAAATTATTAATCAGTGACTGGAAATTGATTATTACGATGTGACTATATGTAGTAGTACGGAGTTGGAGGAATTGACAGACGCACGGTCAATTCTTTCAGCTGTTAAAGAAAGGAGAAATGAACTATCGTTTCCTAAATTGAGGACCAACTAAATTAAAAAACCTCCGAATGAATAAATAAAACAATGGCTAAATGGATACCAATTTTAGGATGGCGTGGGAATTTACGTTCATGGCAAGCAATGGATAAAGTTGGACGTTTTAAAAATCGTAAGAACTTATATATTCACTTGAAACAATAAGAACTCTAAATTTTAAAACTTTTTATTAAATGATGCAATAGAATCCTATCTGACCAAACTAAATTCTTTATTAATAGTGTTATTTGATGTATTTTTTTTCTTATTTATGTAAAATCATTTCCATTTATTTATTTTTGTATTCTTTAAGTTTTTATCATGATTTTTTTTTTGTTTTTCATTAAATTAATTATATAAATGTTAAACTTAAGTCGGGCGTGAATGGCTGTATAGATTTGTAAAGTTATATTAGGGGAGGATAATCTTAGGTTATTTGTTTCGTGGTTAGATTGGGTCAATGGATTGGATATATTGGTGTGATTAGTAGATGTAATATTGATTCGCTATGGGCAGAATCGCTTCATACGCCGCACACTTCCGTTTGTCTATGGAAGGAATTATAAGTTGGATACCGCAGTTCCTTTCTATGGAGTTTTTTGTTTTATTGCTCTTCTTTGCAGATAGATGTAATATTCCTATCTCATAAGAGGCAATTTCTTCTCTTAACCTTTTGTGCTGCCGTATTTTATTACATTGAATACATCGATATATCAGATGAATTGATGCCAGTTTGACTACGAATTTTAGCCTAAGATTAAATAGGAATAGAATGTTTATTTTCAAAAGCAAATTTATGTGGTCTATTCATACTCGATCCTAAATAAAAATGCAGTAAATTTAAGTTGTTTATAGACACTTGCATGGATTGGTTATCGGTTAAGTATGTTTTGGGTTTTCATATTTGATCAAAATATATAGACATTCGATAAATAATGATACCTTACGGTGAGTATCTAAAATGTATTTATTCGGATGTCTTTTAAGTTGTTGGTGACAATGCAAGTATCTTACGGTGAATACTATGGGTTACGTATAAATTTCCCTCTGCAATTGTCAGTAATCAACAATTTTGTATTTTGATCGTTTATGTTTACTTTGTAATGTTTTTGACCGTGAAATCTATGTAACCGGTCTATATTCAACGTGATAAACAAGCTTTCATAAATTTATCTGTGTGAACTTAATAAAAATGTAAAATTAGAATCTAATAGTAATGAAATGTAAATTAAAGTCAAAAATCAAAGTTAAAAATAATGTTAAATGTAAAAGTGTAAACTAATACTAAAATAATTTCAAATCTTATATATATGTGCATAAATAAATGTTTGTATGCTAATTACTGGCAGTGGCTTATTTTATTTATTTTTTTAATATTGAAATATAATTAGATAAGATATTATATTATTTACTCTCTGCTATTCCACTGAGCTAGTGACATGGGCTAACGACCGGAACCAAAATATTTAAAAAAAAAAAAAATTTTTTTTTTTTGACTTACGTATCTGCCTACTTATAAATTTTTCTAGGTTCCAATGCCTAGATGGCGCCCTGTAGTGCAGTTTACATTAAGTCACCTTTTCCGGATCGTTATGAAGTAATACGATTTTAAGTATGCTTCAGGTGCAAAGGAACAACCAAACTTAAAGACCCAGCAAAAACACTGAAGAATGAACAAGAGTAGATTAGGTAACAATATGATATTTGAACATATATATATATATATATATATATATATATATATATATATATATATATATATATATATATATATATATTGTAAATGTTGGATCTAGAAGTTAATAATGCAAAAGGCAGGCATGGTAGAACACTAAATATAATAAATCAGGTATAGATTGGGTACAGGTATGGGGGAGCAGAACAAGGGGGAGACTGTTGAGAATGGGGGAAAGGTATATCAGGCCATAAAAAAAATAAAAACAAACATAAGTCTTTTTATCCGGATCGTTACAATATATATATATCATAATGGGATTGAATATCAGGAAATGGTTAGGAGGTCATACCTGGGGTGATGGAAAGTCATAACTCCCAAGTAAACAAAAATTAAAAATTTCAAAAAGTATGTTTTTAAGTAAGATATTATTAAAAAAAAGAAATGTTTAACATCTAAATATATATATAATCAATTTTATATATAAAAAAAAAATGGAGCACGAGATCAACAGATCTTTGAAAGGTCAGTCAGTTAACTCCCTAGAGCAACTAAAAGTATAATTAACTATAAATCAACCAGCATTATCAAAAAGTAAAAGTAAGTACATGTACTATTCAAAATAAATAACCATTCATTCTCATAAATGATTAACAATGAAATAAATTAATACAATAAATCATCAGTCAATCTGATGCCTGAATTTGAAATGGGTCTTCTGTAGACCAGGCCAACTATTTAGCCTTTACCAGCTTGGGCAATTATTTAAGCCTTAATTTGGATGCACAGACTAAGTGCTTATCTTTCAAAATACATAAGAATCAAAACAATAATGCTGGGATATTAAAACATGCTGATGATCATTATTGATCTGGGCACTTAGTACCATTAATATACTGGCCAACTATAAACTCAATTTTTAATAAGACTATACTAAATAAAATATAGTAGCAGGGGTTTTAAAAAATATAATATTATGCACCAACCAGGATGATGATTGATCATCATTGGATGCCCCTTAATCAAAGATACATTCTCATTCATATATTCAGCCATTATGCTTGAATCTAACTCAGGGAATGCAATCTCTATAACTTTTATGGTGAGCAAGAGATGATGCAATTCAATTGTTATCAATTGAATTCAAGTTTATCAATAACAATAAAAAATGATATTAATGTCTTTAGAATATGGCTCTATAATTGGAGGTCTTCTGATTTTGATTAATATACAGTAAAAAAATTATCACATTTGTGATTTACAAATACTATTCAAATTATTATTACATTATGATTTACATATATGTCCCATTAGGTTTATTTTAAACCAGACAGCACACAGACCTGTGGCTTAATCTAAAATGAACATTTTTGAATTAACGTTTAATAATAAAAAAAGTGATTAAAATTTACATATAAGTTTTATTTGACAAGAACTGCTATATACACACACAAAATGCAGTCCAATTTAGAAATGGACATATTTAAACTGTCCTACAATAATTAAGGATTAAACTTTTTAAGTTACTATATGGTGGTTTACATATAACTCACACATATATGCGCACAATTGTGAATTTTACTATTACATGAATATATTTAAATTTGTCAAAATAATATAATTATTAATTTTTATACCATGTAATTTACATATATGTTTGTGCATGTAGAAATGTATGTGCACATAGACATTTATATATTTTAATTTGTCACAATATTACATTTTTATAATTAATCCAATATTGATATTATATAAGAAAATGTTCAATTCTTTCATAGCAGTTTAATATCTTTTTTTTTTTAAATATGAATTTCTTGACGGCTAATAAACATTAAATCCTCCAGATGGCATTATTTTATTATTTAATATTTTTTGACAGATTACTCTAAAAAAGATTTGTTTTTCATCAAGTTACTCTTAATTACTTATAGTTTTCTTTTTTAAAGGGAAATAAAGTCAATTTTATGACAGGTCATTTTTTGATTGTTGATTAGTTAATTATCAATATTTTAAAAATAATGTAAAAGATTTGTTTTTTGATTTTAATTCAAACAAAATTATGATTGCATTATTTTTTATAAAAAATAGATTTTAAAATAATATTCTTCTATATATGTCTCAGATCACAGGTTGCTTCTGTAAAAGATTTTAAAATATCTTTTAACTGTTAATTCTGTCTCTTAGATTTTTTTAATCCAAGCCTAATTATTTATTTGAGTTACTCTTTTTTTAAAAAAAATATAGAGTTTAAACAATTTAGGATAATACTGTTCTATATTATATATCTCTAATTTTTAAAATGTCATTTCAAACCAAAGAATATTAAAATGCAATAACTCACTATATATACACATGATGTATTTATCTGTAGTTCCCTGCATGTATAGATAAACAGAAGCATATATATATATATATATATATAGTAATTCTTCAAGCTTTTTCTTGGTAAGCTTGATAATCTGGGTGAAATTTGTTTACAGTCACATCAGGAAAAGAATAATTTAGATATGGCTGGCATTTTCTTTTCTGTCTAGGGCTGATGAGCTATAAGCCAGAAAACTGTCTTGTAGAACATATTTAACAGGCTAATTGATTCATTTGAAGTAACCCTGGCTTCTTGTGAATCAAACCTCCAGCATAGTAAATTAGTAGACCACTGCTTTCTTGAATTCTTACATCTTCATGGAAGTTCTCTGTATAATTCTGCTAGCCATCTCTGCAGCTAGCTTTAATGTTGCCATTCTCTGCTACAGTTACCAACAAACTGCAGCTAACTCTTACAAAAATATTAGCCAAACTATATTAGGCAACTCTCTTTTAAAAAAATTAGTATCCAGACTACAGTCTTTTTATCAGCTCTTGTATAGAATCATTTGATGGTGATAAAAACACCTTAATTCTAAACAGAGTTTTTTATTTCTCTAATCCCTTTTGAAAACAAGTTTGAGGTTTTTATCAAAATAAGATATACATGTTTTTACTTAGAGAAATTTACCAATTGATTAAAATATTTCAAAATGTACATGATAGAAATTTTTACAATTATTAGAAACATGTTTGTTTTTAAATTTTAAAATCAGAATAATAATAATAATAATTTATTTAGACTTTTTAAAATGTTTTAATTAATAATAAATTTCTGTTTGAAAATGAGAGTCATTTAACCCTTTACAGTCATTAATATTTCAAGAAAGTAGAAATTATCTACTAAAATTTATGTCTGTGTTTAGTTCTACTTTTCCTTTCCTTTATATATATGCACACGCACAACTATATTTCTGTGTGCCATGTAACCCAGCTAGTTACAATATATATATATGAAAAAGTTTTACTAAGTTTCTGTGAATGAAAGTTTACATCTGTTTCAGTATTAAGCTTCCAATTTCTGAAATATTTAATCTTAGTAATCTGATTACAGTTTGTTCATTTATCATACCTTGATTGCTTGCTCCAATTTACATCTCAATTATTATTTCAGGATGGTTTTTAAATACATTTATTGCTTAGAAATAATTGTTACTTATTTTCTTTTTATTTCAAAATGGTCACAAATGGGTAAGTCTATTTAATTATTCTTAGGTTGGCAAACTATTATTCAGTCACTCTCTAAGTTAGGATGGTAGGCATCGGTATGTTTTTTCTTTTACAATCTATTCATATTTTAACATTATAAATTGATAAAATTTTGGAGGGAGTAAGCAATAGTTATTCCAAATTCTGGATAAGGAACCATATATTTTACATGAGAATCACTTTTGTTTTTAGACTATTGCTAAATTTTATAACTTTTTTCTTATATGGATCAACATTCTAATGTAGAAAGAAATACATAACTATCCATATTACAACAGTACAGATACTTAGTTTGTGGAGTCATTTCATATTTATTTTCTTACAATCTTGAGGATATTATTCTCCCACTGACACATTTACAGTTTTTTGTATTTAATATTGCTATAGAATGAATGAGGCATAATTCACTATGCTGATTTAAATCAATTATGTGGACCAATGTATGGATAATCATCATCTTTTCATAACATAACTTCAAAAATATTTCCCAATACATTAAGCTGTCTTTCTCCAAAATTGTCTCATTCATTTTAATTAATCAATCTTTAATTATATGTTTCTTTATCAACAACAATTTTTATTAAATTTAAAAACAAGAGATAGAAAAGGAAATAGAGAGAACATATTTTTTTGTTCTTTTAGAAATTTGAATTTATTTGAAACAAACTGCATTTAATATAATTTTAATAATTTGATAACTTTTGTTTACTTTTTAATTTTAATACCTTCAATTTGTTTCTTCTACAATAGGTAAATTTCAGTCCATTTTGTTTTTTCTTTAATAAAATCATAAGATATTGTTATTATTTTATATATATATATATTTTTCTCAAAATTACATAAAATATTCAAAAGAGAGCATATTGATACATTTCATAGCAACCATTAAAATTTAATCTATTCTCCTTTCACATCCTGACATTATTACAATGATGTTCCTTTTATATTTCTATCTAACTACAAAAGGCTACATCATGAATAATAGACTGATAATTATCATGTCTTATTATAAGCTATAAAATTCTTATTTTTAATAAAATAGTTACACAATAAAATATCATTTAACTCTTTTAAGTCTAATAAATCCAAAAGAAATTAATTTAATAAAATGTAACTCCTTTCTTCTAAAGTATATTATATAAAAATATATCATATAATAAAATCAAAACTCTTAAATCTATCCAATTTTTCCAATCTAAACTTGTCTATCACAAATAATCATTCATATACTTAATGAATAGTTCTAATAATTAAAAAAACGATTTCCTATGCTAACTGTAATATTTAGGTACATATTATAAACATGAAACAAGAAAAGATATAGTTGTGTTAATTTAAATTTCAAGTTAGCATGCTTTTGATTTGATCAGTCAGATAAAACAGCTTTCAGAGATTTAAAAACTTATTGTGCATTATGCAAATTAAATATTTACATATTCCATTTTTTATAATGAGACACTTGATTCTTTTCTATTAATTGTAGAGGTCCTTGGCAATATTCCATGCTTCCTTACAAGGAACATAACTTTAAGGAGGCATGGCTATTTCTAAGGACCCTACACAATTAATAAAAAAGAATCAAGCATACCATTGTCAAAAAAAATAGAATATGTAAATATCTAATTTACATAATCAAGTCAAAGCATGCATGCTCAGTAAAATGTAAATTAATATTACACTACCTTTTTTTGTTTCATGTTTATAATGTATACATAATATTATCAATTATTATTTTTTCTAAATAATTACTATAAATAGAACAAATTAAAAGAGAAATAATATAATTTATTACACAAATTTTAATTTTATAAAAGTTAGACTTGCTTATATAATTAGAAAGTAGGTTGAAGATAAGATGGCCACTCTTATCTTTATAAAGTCCTAATCTTGTGTTAAGATTTGTAGAGGTCCCTCTTGTGGTAAAATTAAGCACTCAAGATGCATAGTATTAAGGTTAATTATGTATTTATGTGCTGACCATGCACATAATAAGAATTAATGTTTAAAAGTTATTATTATACATAAACTGCACAGATTTTTTTATTGATAATAGCAAATTCTTTATAATCTTAGTTTTTCAATAGACAAAGAATTCTTATTTGACAACATTTAAATAAAAACATCAAAACTGCTTAATATACTTACAGATTGATACATATTTTTAATGTTAGACCTAGCATATACTCTATTATTTTGAATCCTAAATCTATTAATCTTACCAAAAGTGTTAAAAAAGATAAACAACATCAAGAAATGTTGAAATCTTATTAACTATACTGCTAGTAAAATTGAAAATAAATATCAAACAAAAGCAGCTTTATATTTTGACTTAACAAGCCTCAAACTTACTATTCTCACAACTTTTATATGAGCCACTCTACATAAATATGTTAATGATTATCACTAATTATTTACTAAACTAGAAGAGATCTCTATCCCAAATATAAACGTTGAATCTGTTAAAAATTAATATGTTTTTTTTAAAATTAAATACATGTTGTGGAGTAATTCAACTTTGTTTCTCTTTCTCCGTGTGTAATCTTGATTATTTGTTTTGGAAGGTGGTTTTATTAATTTATTTTAAGAATATATGGTGGTGTGGAAGTTATTAAGTACATCTATATAAATGGTTTTAATTAATTTTAGTTTTCATACATATTTTAGCTTATAAAACATTATTAGGATAGCATTTTAAATAATGAAATCTATTAAAAAGATTTACGTATTGCTTCTTATTATGATAAATTTGTTTCAATATTGCTTCCTAAATTACTGTACAATGAACACGTTTTACTTTAATTAATTATTTTGTTAACTATTTTCAAAACTATCCTCTTTTATAATGATAAATGAATTATTTTTATTTTCTTGCATTATAATTACATTGTTAGCTATTAACTTAATTTTAAGTTGTCTAAATTTAAAAGGTCAATCTTCTCTTCATCTAATAAATTACTGCTTTTAAATAGATAGAACAGTTTCTATATATATCACAAAAAGTAATAAAGTTTTAAACAAGAATCTTTAATTCAATAACATTTAAATTAATGTTAGCAAGGTTAATTACAGTATTATTATTGTTATTGTTGTTATTATTATTATTGCTTTATAATACTTTTTTATATATTTAATTAATTATATTTACAAACAGCCGTTTTAATTTCCCATCATATTTCTTAAAATAAATCTATACTTATTAAATCTAAACAAATTTAAAATCAAGTAATTAAAAATTTAAACTATGTTTATTAATTTTAAACTATCCAATTAATTTATGTAATATAATAAGATGCTTTTTAAATCAGTTTATTTAAAATTATTCTTTGCGAATTTAGAACTAAACCTCTATTATTAAATATATTAATAATTTTTATTAATCATTCATTAGATTAGAGATTATCTATTTAATGAATAATATTTCTGTAATGTAATTTTCATTGTATCATTTTCATACAAGATAAGGACTGGTTTCTATCTACTTTAACACCTTATGGAGGGATAATAAAGATGTGGAAAAGTCTATGATCCTCAAGATGTACATTTCATGCTAAACCAGCACTCATCAGTTGACCCAGGTCACATTCTCTTACACATATTTTTGTCATTTATATATATATATATATGAGGAATAATTATAGTTTAATTGATAAATGCCAAACTTACTTGCCCTCACAACTTTGACACAACCCACTTGATTTTAAGTATATTAATAATTTTTATTAGTCATTCATTAGACTAGAGATTATCCAATAATGAAAAATATTTTTGTAATGTAAATTTCACTACACCATTCTCATGCAAAATAGGGAATGATTTTTATCCACTTTTAACACCTTGTGCAGAAGGGTATTCATGCATATATGATCAAAGACATGTGAAAGAGGTGTATGATCCCCCAAGATATACATTTTATGCTGAACCAGTACCCATCAATTGGCCCATATCACATTTTCTTATACATATAGTTATCATTATTCACTATATATTGTAACGAAATAAGTATATGCCGTTACATTTCTTTCAAATAGAAGTAAAATATATATATATATAAAATCATTCTCCAGTAGAAATATATGGATAAAAAAGGGGGAAATTTAATAATTTGATTTGAATTAATATATATAATGCACAGATGGCAAACTAATTATACAATTTAAAGTTAAAATCTAAAAACAATATTTTTTTTTATATAAAATAATTTTATAAAAAAATGCTATTAATTAGTTATTTTTATTCTTAGAATGGAAATGATTTTCTATTTTGAGGTAATTGCAAACAAGCCCTTGGGCATATAGTCAGATAAGAGATAAATTAAAAAAAATACTACTGATAAGAAAACAAAAAAAACTTTGAAGGGAGAAGAGATTTTTGGATTGCTCTTGCTGGTTGTGTATTATTAAATATATTTGTAAGTGTATTGCAGATCTCCAAATTGTAGGAGTCAGTAAGAATTTACATTTTCCATATTTGCAACAGCTGAAGCAGTCTCCAGAATAGGACGGTTCCCAGAAAATAGCCAGTAATGGATTTCTCTCCATCTAGAAGAATAGGAAATGGAAAGAACTTTGAATTCTGCCATGCATCAAGGATTACAAAGATGGACTTTACCTATAGCATTGGAATGAAGTATGAATATTAATCTTATAATGCGAACTTTTTTCAGTCTTTTAAGTGTCACTTAACTTTTAAAAGAAATCTCTTATCTGACTAAATTTTAAATTATAATATATATATTTAAATATGCTTAATACCATTTCCATTCTTGTAATTTCTTTTAAATTAATTATTTAAAGTGAGTGTAGATGGCTGTATAGATTCATAACATTCTTAGTTTAAAGTGTGTCAATTTGGGCTAATTGTTTCATAATTGGATAGATGCTATTGGATAGATGTATGGATGTTTTATGTCAATGTAACTTGAGTAGGTGCATTGGATACTCATTCCCTTGTACCACATTAGCATAGAGGGCATAATATCCACCTGGACGTATGACCCAAAATAATAGTCATCATGTTGTCAATGGTCGTAGACGTATTTCCTACACCAATAATTTTCTTACACTCTGACACAAAGACCACCATCACCATTTACAGTACTTCTCATATAATTTCATTCTTGTATCATGGGGAAGATACTCATTTCTTCTCACCATGATTCATTATTTTTCTAATGATATCATTCTCCAAATGATAAATTCCTTTTAACATGAATGTGTTATGCTAATAATCTCATTTGCGTTGATCACATCGGTATATCAGTAAGCTAGCATTGGTTTAAATGTGAGATTTTTGACCTAAGATTAAAAGTGATTGGGTTGGTTATTGCATAATCTATGTAGCATGTTTACACTTAATAAAATATTAAAATTGTATTTAAATCTTTTAAATGCTTCCATCTGTGCATATAATCCAAATCAAATATATTTAGTTGATTTAATTTTCAGAATCTTTTTGATTCGTGTGTGCATTATAATAAAATGTTTTGTTGAATTAATTTTGGCAGTTATAATATTTTAAGTTCAGCTTCTCCCTGAGCTAGTGACTGGTGCTTTCAATTCCATAAAAAGGTAACCTCTTCTGTGGGTATCTGCCTACTGCATGGCAGATTAGGTTAGGGAGATTCGACGAACCATTATAATATAGATAAGAAATTACTACAGTTTAATTAATAATTGAAACTTAGTGTTCTCACAATTTGACACAAACCACTTGATTGAAGTATATAATATTTTTTATTAGTCATTTATTAGATTAAAGATTATCCATTTATTGAATAATATTTTTGTGGTGTAATTATCACGATATCATTCTCAGACAAGGTAGGGACTGGTTTCTATCCATTTTAATATTTTATGGAGGGTATAATAATTAACATAAGACCAAAGATGTAGTTACCTAAATGCACATTTTGTGCTGAACCAACAGTTATCATTTGACCCAAATCACATTGTCTTACATATATCTTTATCATTGTTCAGTATATATATATATCAAATTATTACAATTTAATTGATAAGTGTTAAATGTGATGTCCTCACAACTTTGCCACAAACCACTTGATTGAAGTATATTAATAATTTTTATTAGTCATTTATTAGACTAGAGATTATCCATTTAATGAATAATATTTCTGTAGTGTAAAATTAATTATATAAAAATTTAAAAAAAAAAAAACATTTCAAAACCTTTTAAGGAAGTAAATTTGATATTTTTCAAACTTATTTTATTTCTTTATTATGTTAATGTTAGTTAATATCTTTAAATTTTGATCAATGAAAAAACTAATTCTTAAATATGTGTATTTAAAATTAATAATTAAAACTCAGTTAGCATACAATTAATAAACATATAAATATTAATTTAAACAAACCCAAACCACCATCATAAATAGAAACTAATAACTATTAATTATAAAATGTAATTTATACATCTAATTAAAATATTAAACACAAAATACTAGCAAACAAAAACGTATACTTATTAAATATTTATGCGAACTCAATTTAGCGCCCACGTGTAGTAAAACTAAAACCTCTATTTAAATACATAAATATCAACTACTAAAATGAAAAATATCAAATTGCTGATCAGCAAGTCCAGATTATCCAAACAAACTACATCTATTCAAAACTAAATGTGTCTGTCAGTTAATAAAATTCATTGTTAAAGTTTTCCCATCCAAGACAAACTGCTTATAATTAAAAAGAACATTAAACAATGAATACTTTATACTATAATAGCTTCTCACAATTCAAATTAACATTTCAATCACCATTATTTTGAAATACATTAGAAAAGAAACTTCTTTTTACTATTGACGGTGAACGGAAATTTTGGCTTGAAATGTGAGAAATTATTGTATATTTGTTTTATGTTACTTTTAAATTTCAGACATTTGCTTTGCCAGAGAAAACATTAACAAGGAATTTTTATTTTCTCTTGGTTTGTATTTTTAATTTTAAGTTAGTATAATTTGATTTTATAATTTTCACTAGTTAATTTTTGCAATATGATATTTTACATTTTTATTAGTTGTTATTTAAATATTAAAATATTAGTTTTGGTTTTAGTTACAAGTACGTATTAAATAGGTCTAAATAGATCGTATTTGAATATTTAATAATTATATGTTGTTGTTTTTTTTGCTATTATTCGTGTATATTATTTTAATAAGTATTTAAATTTACCATTAATTACAAGCATAAGTTATATTTAATAGTTATTAGTTTTTATTTATATAAATAGTTTTGATTCGGGAGTATATCAAGTTTTTTTTATTTCTAAGTTTTATTTCTTTATTAATATTTAGAGATTTCTTAATTACGTTTTTATCACTAATATCAAATATAGTATTTAATAAGTAGTTTTAATAATTTTTCTTTGATTAAAATTAAAAAAATTAAAATTATTAATATAAAGAAATAAAATAAATGTGAAAAACAGCCTGTAGGGAGTTTAATATCTTCTCATGTTTATGTAGATTTAATTTTAGATAAAAAAAAAAAGTGTAATCGTAGAGGTTTAGTTAAAAAAAATTTAATTGCAATTTTAAATAAATTGATTAAAGAATATTTTATGAGATTATACAAATCAGTTGCATAGTTTAAGATTAACAGTCCTAATTCACATAAAAAAAAAAAAGAAATTTTAATTACGCGATTTGAAAGTTATTTGTGAAAGTTTTGATTTAACAGGTCTAGATTTTATTTTAAGAAATGCGATGGAAAATTAAAATTGTTGTTTTTCAAATATGATAATGTGTTTACTGAATGTTTATAAAATGTATGTGAAAAGATTTTAAAATATTACCGTAAAAAGACAACAAATATCCGGAATTCTATGATTTAGCAAAAAAAAATAATGTCAAGTTAGAAAACAAAATTTTAGTATTGTAAAAAAAAAATTGATTGAAAAATATTTATATATATTAAAACAGAAACGATATCATGAAATGTTGCTGTCTGACTGTTTGCAGACGTAGTTATCTATAACTACAAATGCTTAGATAGTATTTCATAAATTATTATTCATAAATAGTTACATTCATATAAATAATATAGTATCATACTTGATGCTGATATTGTATTTTAGATTGCGAGTTGTACAGCTCTGAATGTCAGAACGTTGTCTGGCCTGTCTAGTGTTTGCTAATTTTTCCTGTATTTCTCCAGCTATATAAGCTAGTCTTCAGCATGGAAGCAGATTGCTTAATCTGTGTGAGTTCTCTCATGCTAATAGACCCCAGGCTATCAGTCTGGTTATATGATACTATTATCTGCTATCTCATGTTTGTTCTCTGATCAGCTCCATTGATGTCTCAACTGCTGTGACTATGGCTGACCATTACCTAACATGAAATATTATATGCACATACTCTATTATGATAACATGTATATGTATTCTTACTTACTTCTGTAAAACAAGGGGATCTATGTAGTTGTTTCAGCCACAGTGCCTGATATATGAAGGTGTTGTGAAGGGGTGTCCTCACTTCTATGCTAACCTTTCTGATATCCATTTAAACTGTGATTAGTTCTCATTCATTGTATTTTCTAGTAATAAACATCATACATTATGTAGTGTACTTCTATATTCCTTCCTGCTAGTTGGCTAACTTATAATTACAGAGTAGGTATTCTATTCTTTCAGTTCAGAAGGGAAACAAATCTTTATGAAAACACCCACTCTGCACGCTTCTTTTCCTTTACATTAATGATTATATTCCTCATGTCACAAATATCTTTGCTTCTAACTAAATTTCATTAATATTTTTTACTTTTATATATATTACGCACACTTTCTTACAATTAACTAAACCCTTTATATAACACTCCTCTCCTCTCAGCTTAAACTAATTATCTAATTTACTTCATCTTTGTTAGATAAAGGATTTGTGTCATAATTTTTGAGATACTTAGATCATTGTAGTACTCTTTTTGGTCTCAGACTGTGTTGCCTTTGAACTGTATCTTATGTCTTTGTTTGCTGAGTTGTTTGGATCATAAACTTCCATAGTGTGTAAAGCTGAGTTTCTGATTTCAATTAATAAGTCTCCCTGATGGGCTAGTTCATATAAATTACTGATGTCCATTTGTAGTTGGAATTGATGCCTCCAGTATAGTCTTTCAATCTTTATTTTTACTATTACTTTATATTTAATTGTAGTTACTTTTTCTAGCATCCATTTATTTATAGAGAACATCTGGCTTGATGTCTGTGTTCTTATCCTTGGAGGTTGTAAATTTACTATATACAATAAATAGTTCCAGATCTTTATTCTAACATCAATTCACTCAAAGATTTTCCAATTGATATCAATAGAGTTATGTGTTGAGGGAACAGTACTCTTGTTAATTTTAGTTATTTCCTTCCATTTTTATTAACTTCTTTTTCACCTCTTGTATATTTTTTTCAACAATCCCATTACTCTCTGGGTAGAATAAAGTCATTACATGTTGTATTGCAATTTTCCTCACAAAACTTTTTTAAGTTTATTTGAGGTAAATAATGCACTATTGTCCTGACAATTGTTTCTGATATTCTGAATATCGCAAATACATATTAACAAGTACATTAATAATAATGCTGTCTGTTTTATTTACTTATATACTTCTAACCATTTTCACATCACATATACCTAAGAATAGCCATCTTTATAAAATCCTGAATGATCTATGTGTATTCTTTGCCATGACTGTGTTGCTTCTGACCACAAAGATTCCATAGTTTTGTGTTGTAAATTTAAGATTAACCTGCATTTATGGCATTTCTGTATATACTTTTGTAGGGTGAGTATTTTATTCCCACAATACACAGGAGATTGCTATATAATAAATGAATTACTTTTGATCTGCCTTGAAATAAAAAGATCATTTTAAAACCCCACATAAGACAATATCCCTGCATTGATAATTCTTTTTGTCTTTGTCATATTGCCACATACATTGCAGATAGTCTGGATCTTGACAATTCTTTGTGGAATGATTTCTGCAAAATCCTATATCCTTTGTAGGCTATCATCCATTTTGAAACTATATGACTATGTACACATTCATTGCTTGTTAAGTCTACCATATTGATATTGCTTCTGATAACAGTGTCAACATGGGATATACAATTTTCTTCAATGTGGACTACAAAACTATATGTACTTAAAATTTTTATTCATCTGATCATCCTAGATGATGAATAAACTGGCACCCATTTCTATGAATTAAAAACTCCTACTTATGATTTATTTGTAATATAAACTGTCTGTCATATAGATGAAGTGGTAAAATATTTTTACCCATGCCTCTCTATCTTCTGTGTATAATTATCTTCTGTTTGGAATAATGTTTGTGACATGAATTCACACAATAACCTTTCCTAGATTTTACTATCTGATTTTTTAGTATTTTGTACACTACAGAATGCTCCTTACCCCATTTCACCTGTGTCTTTTCATCTAATAATTTATACAATGGTAATTAATTTATACAATATTAACTAAAGAAATGCTCATAATAATTGTCAAGACCTAGAAGTGCTTGTA
The DNA here is from genome assembly GCA_028023455.1 of Epiperipatus broadwayi. Lineage (NCBI taxonomy): Eukaryota > Metazoa > Onychophora > Udeonychophora > Euonychophora > Peripatidae > Epiperipatus > Epiperipatus broadwayi. The sequence continues at coordinate 1,075,036 of JAQFVV010006488.1, forward strand.
ACTTTTCAATTCATTGTCTGGGGAGTATTTATAATTAGTTTTAACTTCTCTTTTGAAGAAGAAACATGACATCTTTAGGTAAATCCTAATAATTTTATTTTTTTGATTCCAACCATATATTTATCGGGCTTATCTTAATGCCTGTATTTGTGAAATGTATTCAATAGACTTCTTGTTCAATTTGTTAGCTGCTCTAAGTCTTTCCTTATTACTATACAGTCATGAAAGTATAGAATTGCTTCCTTAATTTAAACTGCTAAGTGGTGTACTATTCTTTGGACTATTGTCAATACTGACACCATTCTAAATGGCAATCACTTTGTGTGCAATTTACTCTAACCATTAAGTAATTTCATTATCAAAAAGTAACTATAGGTATGCTTATCTTAGGCTTATATTTGCAAATACTTTTTCTTTTGTTAAAGCTGTAAAGATTTGCATAATTGATGGAAGACATTAATTCTCTGGTGTAAATGCTTTGATAATAATACACTTATAATTTGTCCATAATACTACTATTCTCTATTATTTCCATACAGTGGAAGTTGTCCTTTTATATGTTTGTATTCTTTCTACTATCACTTCTTTTTCCAATATTTCTAATTCATGCACTATATTTTCCCTGTGTATAAATGAGATCTGTCTAACTATGCATGCAATTGATTTGACTTTATTGTTTATACATAATTTTCCTGAAGACCCTATATACTTTCCTAAACCTTGTTTAAAAATCTCTGGTTATTTGCTTCTATACATCTCAATATTCTTTACACTATTTACAATTTTATTAGTATGTATTGTGACATAACCTATGGATTCAAACCAATTTGTTCTTAAAAATGGCTTTGCTCTTCCATAGTTACCACCAGTAGCATCTTTACTATATTTGTTCCTCACTTAACTTTCCATGATAATCATATATCTTTCTTGTAATAGAAATTAGTTTTATTTTTATTCTTAATTATCTCCATTCAGCATCTATTCATTACTATGATTATTGCTAATCCTGAGTCTTTCTAATTTAATTAGTAAGTCATTTATTTTAATCATGTCTGTAAATATTGATGCTATTTTTTAATTCTTTAAAAGATTTTATGTTCCACTTTTTATAGTTTGCTTCTTTGGATTTAAACCCACTACATCTTACTTTTACCTGAGTCATGTGTAGACACTTTTGCATAAACAGGCCATCCCAATAATCTGCATCATGATGTCATGTGACTCTGTTTTTTTACACTAGATGCTTTTTATGAATCTACAAATGTCATAACTATGGGTCTATTGCACCTAAAATAGCTATTATTTGTGACGGCCTTACCCCTATTGTTCCTCTATTGACTGATTCTGCCACATGGATTTTACTTCCTGTTCCTGTCAGCTAAAGCTGCAAATTGTTTAGATGTTTCTTTGCTTAACTTAGCTAAAGCTACTGCTGTTTGAAATGTTGATAAATTATTCATCAGCCATCTTAGGTAAGAGAATGATTGTGGTAATATAAGTTATATTTCACCATAATCACAAATGATCTTAGAGCAAAATATTTAGTCAATATTTTTACAACTTATTTGAATGTTCAGTCAGATGATGTGGCTGTTCCACATAAACGAACAGTTGTTACCAATCTTAGATCTTACTTAATTTCATTTGATACAAGTGAACTTTTATAAATGGAATCACTTACTGCAACTATTTTTTTAACTTTGATTAAGGATTATATTCTTAATGCAACTAATGTTTTTGCATCTGGATAAATTCATTAACATTTTTTTTATTTATTTATATTACACAAACTTCCTAATAATTAGCAAAACCCTTCTTATATACAACAGTGGTAGACACCTGCAAAGAACTATTTAGTAATAAATATAAAAAAAAAGTTCTATTTTTATAATAACATCATTTGAAATACTAAATATTTTAAATGAAGAGATGAAACATTCAATTAAATCTCCCCCCCCCCCCCAAAAAAAAAAATGGAAAAATTCCAGGAAGTAATCAGAAATAATTGATGGCTTAAAAAAGAGGAAAAATTAAAAAAAATTATTGACAAAACTAAATACCAAATATCTAAATGATAAAAATGTACCGAATTATTGTAAAAATGCAATAGTAATCTCGATATTAAAGAAAAATAAAACATCTTGTAATTTGACATTTCAACTTTCTCCTTAAGTGAAATTCTATAATTTTTTGTAGAAACCATAATTATTGCTATTAGATTTCAAACATATGGTTGTAAATGTCTGAATATTTGGGATAATGGTAGTTTAGATGTGATAATATGTTGAACTATTTCCATCGTGTTGGAAACATAATGGATGAAATTAATCATAGAATTAAACTTGGTTGGAGTGCTTTTGGTAGAAATAACTTGATACTAAAAGGAAATATGCCTATGTGTTTGAAAAGGAAGGTTTTTAATAAATATGTTACCAGTTCTTACTTATGGATCTGAGACTTGGACACTTAATAGAAGAGCAATACAGAGATTTCAGACCACTCAAAGAAGTATAGAGCGATGCATGTTGGGAGTAACAAGAAGAGATCCAAAACGTAATGTATGGGTAAGAGAACAAACAGGTGTTACTGACTTCATTGAAAAAATTAAAAGATTGAAGTGGAGTTGGGCTAGACATATTGCTAGAAGAGATGATAATAGATGGACAATTGAAATTTTAAACTTGATTCCAAGAGATTGTAAAAGATCCAGAAAGAGACTACATGTGAGATGGATGAATGAAATAAGAAAGTGTGCAGGAGTGATGTGGAGAAGAGAAGCTAAAGATCGGAGAAGATGGATTAAACTTGAAGAGACCTTCATCCTGCAGTGGATTGATAATGGTTGATGATGATGATTTACATCGTGTTATATTAATTGTTGAATGTCTAGAAATTTTAAACTTTATTTAAACTTTACAAATAATAGCAACAACCCACAAACAGACCACACAGGTTAGTAGTTTATACAATGGGTCAAGTGGTTTCATTTTTGTTCTTCAATTGTTCTTGGTCTGATCAGTGACAATTCTAGCATAGGATTCAAATTTGCCCCTTTAGATTCTTGAATATTGAATTTTAAAGCAATGTCCTAATCAACTGGTTAGAGGATTGCTGTAAAATTTGATATTCAAAAATCTAAAAATTAAGTTTGATTTCTATGCTAGTATTTGTCACTGGTCTGGCCAGCAACACTTGAAGAAGAGCAGAGAGTAATACCACTTGAAAGATTGTGTAATCTTCTAAACCGTGTTGTCTATTTGTGGGTTGTTATTGAAGTTTGTATTTGGAAAGTTTAAATAAAGTTTAAATTTTTCTAGACGATGGAAATAGTTCAACATATTATCATACGTAGTTATAAATAGTTGTAAATAATATGTACATGGAATACTATATTCAACAAAATTCAGAAATGATAAAAAAAAAAAAAAAAACTTGCATAAATGTGTGTATTTTTAATGTAATCTGAAGAATAATTATTGATAAATATGATCATATATAACACTTTGAAACGAAAAATGGTTGCTTCCATATTATAAATTTATTTAGAAATTTCAATGTTTTTGTTTATTTAAATTTTTTGGAGAGCATATAATTGAACAAGTGTATATTAATATAGCACAAATCATGGCTTCACTGTCTCTATATAATATTGAGACGCTTTGATGTGTCTCGAATTATATATATATAACGTTGTAAATATCAAGCGGTCAATAAAGGGTTAAAATTATAATTTTAAGTTGTATTTTTCAACTCGTATTTTAAAAAGTACGATCGTATGTATATAATGCGCACACACATACACGACTATATAACCTTTTATAAAGAGGAATTGATGTTATAATTTTGTAAAAAAAAAAAAATTATAAAGAAAATGTGAACTTTAAAGAAAAATTTACTTATCTTTGTATAAGATTATTTTTCTGTATTTCAGACAAAGCCTAATGTAAAGAATGTTTTGTTTTAATTACCTTAATCTTCAGTAGGTAATTTTTTTATTGCGGGTAGTGTCAAAATCAAATTCCAAAAAGCAATTAGTAGGAAATTTAATTAGTAATTAAAAATGTTGACTAATCTAAAGTTATTTTAATTAATGTGTGTTCTAAAAGTTTCTCAGAAAAACAGATATTGGAACAATGGGACGGGAGTCACATAAAACGCTACAAAATTTAACCTAATATTATTCATTCACTTGCTCTTTATCATTGAACGTTTCCAGACTTCATAGCTTGTTATTCTATCCGTTCGAAGTAAAGTTCTGCAGTAGCTCTCGACTGTTATTAGATGAGACGTGGCCAGCTTAAAAGAAAAAAAAAACATCGCTACCAAATAAAATAATTCACCGTTCCAGTTGTTGTGCCCACTATTATGAGTGTGTAAGGTGTTTACTCCATTGTGAACTTCTATTTTTGGGCCTATAAACAACCTCCACACCGAAGCTTCTCTGCTAATATAATTCCAAAACAAACTACATGAATTGTCAAGTAAACATCGGTTCCGTATTCAATTGGACCATTAACTGGAAGGTCTTCAGAACAAGGTTTTACGGTAATACCAGGCTTTATTAAACTTTCTATATAGAAATTTCTAATTCTTAAGATAAAATTATTATTACTAGATTTATTAATAGTTGATATGGATACTAATGCAATCTCATTTTGATGTATTATTATGTGTGTCCAATTTTCTGATGTGAATGAGATATTAATTTTTTATATATCTCGAAAGTATAAAATTATTGTTTTTTTATATTAAATACTGATGGTTTAATAATATTAATTTACTGTTAATTGATTAAGTCAGTATAGATTTTGTCAAGTTGTTCAATTAAGTAATTATATTTTCATTATTATTCCTAGAGTGGGAAACTAATGTTCTTTTACTAATACTTATTTATAAATAGTCTACCAATTAGTGAAACCGTTAATTACTTTATTCATTAATACCAGCTAAGAGCATTAATTTTCTTGGAGTGTTTAAAATCTAAGTGTAGTATTCTTTATATAAATAAATTAACCGCATTTTCGACTTGTGTGTATAGCATTTAGAAATTGATCGTTCCTTACTGGTATCTGAAATTATTGGTGCTTTATTTTACCTAATCTTTGAGAGTTATATTTCTGTTCAAATCATTAGGTATAGTTGATGTGTTTATTTTTTATATATGGCGGTTTTAGTTAACTTAGCTCTGGTCTAGCTGTGATATAGTTTCCAGGATATCCTACATCGTTACCGCAATATTTATTTAATGAATCCTTTTGCGGCCTCTGTCGGCAAAGTCTCCAACAAACTCTTCCTTATATGTTACTCTGTATTAACATTCCTAAATGCCTGAAATGAAATGCGTTTATTATTATCTTTGCCAAGACTAGCTTTTAAATTGTACGTCTCGTTTTTGTATAGTTTATATTTGTTTCCAATGCTCAAATGATTTTGTGATATATTTGGTACCCATGGTTTAATTTAAAAGAGTCATATCGAAATTACTTGAATACTTAATTTAATAAAGATATAATTAGTAGTTTAAAATCTTTGCACATTGTCATGTTAAGGTATTTTGAGTTTCTTAAGAGGATATGCTCATTAAATTTCTTATTCAGATAAAACCATCATGGAAGAAATTAATTTATTTAAAATTTGCTTATGATTTTCATATATTTCTTCTGTGTTTCATTTAATAATTAATAAATGTATTATGTTTATTTAAATTTGCATAGCGTTTGATATCCGTTATCTATCGATCAATTGTTTATTAGTTTTTGTTTCGAAAAAAAATGTTTATTAGTTAAGAATTTCGCGCTTTATAAACTAAGCTAGTCGAGCGATTACTTAGTAATAAACTAAGAAATATCAAAGCATTCATCGTTAACATATATTCTAGCATTAAAATAAATTTTCCAGACTGCATGGAGATATGGCGGGGGGGACCTCAAGCTTTAGAATATATGGATGTGCCTGGTGTCATATATATGCGTGTGTGCGTGCGTGCACGTGTGTGTAATTTAAATATCGCAGTAATTGCATGTGCTTAACAATTGGGTTAATATTAATTGTAATAATTAAATGAAAAAATTTAAATAAATGGGCTTATTTAATTATTATCAAAAAGTACTTCATTTTATTATTATAAAAATTATTTATTTGCTTTGATTAACGTTTAAATATCAATCACGTTTTTTAAAACGATAAAATTACAATTACTTGTGTCAATTTGTATAATAGGTTAATTTTGTAATATGATTGCATAAATATTATGTAATAGATCATTTCGGATATCCATTTGTTTATCTGTTTTCTTTCGTGTATTGATATAGATGTCGCTGTATGTACTTTAAATCGCGTATTCTGGAGACATATTGAAAAGGGCAAAAAACATAATTTGCCGGAAAAGGCTTTTTTATGATAATTATATACTTTGTATAATATTTGTTGTTTGTAGATATGTATTTTTTAACATATTACTGTAAAGTAGCATTTATTTGTAAAAGCTTGCATACCTACTCACCAGCACAACTCTCGTTTTAAAGATCAAATAATTGAAAGAGAAAAGATTCTGTGAACTTAATTGTTTTAAAGATATTTGTAATTTTAAAAAGAAAGCATTTATTTCTGAATTATAAGAATTAAAAAAAGAAAATATTATAATTTTTTTAATAAAATATAAATAGACTACCATAAGAAACTGGTTGATTTATTGTTTGTTTCTGTTCTTATGAATAGAAGCATATTGTGTAGTTTAAACTGTTCATCATCATCACTACAGCATGATCTTTTCCAAGTCTATTCAGTTTTTCTAATTTCTAACTTCTCTTTTCCACATTACATGAATAAATTATCTTATTTCATCCATCAGCTAATTTGTGGTATCTTTCTAAGTCTTTCACCATCTCTTTGTATTCAATTCAAAACTTCATCTACCCATTTATTATCTTTTTAGCAATATGTTCATTATGACTCCATTTTAATCTCTTAATTATTTCAATGATGTTAATGATATCTATTTTCTCACTTGTGTATTTTATTTATGATGTCTTCTTGTTACCCCTAGTGCACATCTTTCTATAGTTCACTGAATAATGTGAAGCCTCTTATGGCAATACATGTTATGTGTCCAGGCCTCCAGATCCATAAGTAACAATCTACTAAAATCTTATAAACCTTCCTATTCAAACACATAGACATATTTTTTTTAATACCAAGTTGTTTCTAAATAACTCATTCCTCCAAGCTTAATTTTATTTGTTTATTTATTTTGTTTTCATTTGTATTATAGTTATTAAGTCTAATTCATAATTTTTCTGCTGAAAATATCTACTGAACATTATTTTAATTCTTTTTTTTAGCATCTATTTTTAATCCTATTTGCTTATTTTTATTTATCTAACTCAATCTCTGAAGCATTATTAGCAAAAATAACCACATCATCTGCAAAATGTTCCCATTTTAAATTATAAAATTCTTTTTGTGCATTTGCTGAAGGATGATTTGGAGATATAAAATCACTTTATTATATATTTTCTTGATTTTTATATTCTTAACATAATAATATAATCTAGTCACTGAATTTGCAGTTTAATATATATTATTCATATGATAATATCCTGGATCTATTTTTTTAATGATCCAAAGCTTCGACTACTCCAGAAATGCTTATCGAATCAAATATCTTTTCATAAATGTTATATTATTATTAGTAGTATAAATTATAAGAAATAAAAAAGCACACATTAAGAGAGCTACAATTATGTTGAACTTCACTGAAAGTATACTCCTTTAGGTTGTAAAGAAGAAGAAAACCACTTTATTACAACATATGCAAATATGAAATTACGGATAGAAAAATTATCAAACTGTCAACGTGGGCTTATCAGTTTGAGTGTTTGTTACCTGTAGTTCACCTGAGGAGGAAGTGTTTATAAAATATATGGATGGTGAGAGAAGGTGATAGTAATTTCTGCACAAATACTTGTAACAGTGATGTCGGTCAATGGGCTTGCAGCGAGCTACTTCATTTTAATCAACAACAAATACATATCTTTCACATTAATAGAGTAGTCTGAGAGATCTGACATTTGATGCTTGTTCTTATACGTAGAGCTAAAGTTTATTTTTGAAATGAAATGCACTAAATTTCCAAACGTCCCGCCGTTTGAACGTTTTTATAAACGGCCAAACAGTTGATAGTTTGTAACCGAATAGTTATTATGACACTGGCCAAAATAAAAGTACTCTATGACATTTTTTGTGAAGGTATGTGTGATTAGTCTCCACTAGAATACCTTAAAAAAATTCACCAAACTGGAAATGCATTTCCCAATAATTTTAACAATTTTATTAACAATTCCGATAAACACTGCTGGGTCAGAAATAGTTGGTCAAAGCTTAAAACAAATAAACAAACAAAAAAAAAAAACTAATTAAAGATCCACTATGACACAGGAAAGATGATCCAACATAATGTTGCTTTTCATAGAAAATAAATTATGTGAAGACTTAAATTTAAGCGAAATAATAAATAAATTTGCTGAAATTAAAACAAGGATTTTTTTAATATTAATATTAATGTGTTATAAGTTGAGTATTACTATTTAGATAAGAATAAATGTTGTATTTGTTTCTTATGTTAAAATTTTTATTTATTTATTCACTTTTTTATGTACTGGGTGCTCCACTCCATATTTGTGCCCGGCGATTCAAAATCCAAAAGGTGGCGCTGGTTTGCAATGTGGTAAAATTGAGATAATGTACTCACATTCATGTATGTACAAATTTTAAAAGCAATAAAATTAATATTTATTTGAATTTTTTGACAGACTGAGTTTTTAATAAGATGGAAATTGGTGAAGTTTATGTGTTGAAATTAAATAAAAAAAAAAACGCTCAAAAAATATTGGAATTAGGGTTTTCAGATTAATGGTAGACTACCTGAAATAAAAATGTTCTTCGAAATGAGAATTGTTATGCAAGAAGTGAAAACTGAGGTCAAGTAAAGCATGTGATAAATATGCAAAAATGATACATATATACATAAGAGATCGAGAGTTCACAGATGGTAAAACATCAATATATAATAGCTCATTCTTGCTTGTATTTTATAAAGTGTAATTAGAAAGGTGAGTTTAGTGCATATATATATACAACCCATTTTCTTTCCATTTTAGAAAATGTCAAATCTATACTACCGAGTGAATGTTTTTTGGTGACATTAGACATTACATCATTGTATACTAGTATACCTCATGAAGATGGAATTAGAGCTATTGAATCTCTTTTAAAAGGGAAAGAATATGACCAGCACAGAATTATGACTATTGTTGAATTAGTGAATTTAATCTTAAAGAATAAGTATTTTGTTTTTAACTCTATTAATTATTTACAGAGGCAAAGTACTGCAATGGGAACAAAAATGGCACCAAATTATGCAAACATCTTTATGGCTCAATTGGAAAGCTCTATACTTGAGAAGGCTAACCTTAAACCTCATACTTGGCTGAGATATATTGATGATGTCTTTATGATCTGGCCATACAATGAAGAAGAACTTCATATATTCTTTATCTAAATAATTTTAATAATAATATAAAATTTTCAATGAATTTTTCTAAAATAGTGGTTCATTTTCTTGATGTTGAGATTGCTTGGAGTGATGGTATTCTTAGTACTAATATATATAGGAAGCCAACTGATAGTCATGCTTACCTACATTTTTATAGTAATCACCCTAAGCACTTAATGACTAATTTCCCTTATAGTCAATTTTTAAGGATTAAAAGAATTTGCAGTGATCAGAGATTTCTTCAGCAAAATAACAAAGTTTTGTATAATAAGTTTATCAATATAAAATATCCTAAAGGACTGTTAGATAGGGCAGTGGTAAAATCTTCAGAAGTTGACAGGCAGGAACTTCTTCTATCTAAGAAAAGAAAGAGTCAGTTGATAAATATACCACTGGTTCTTACCTTCAATGATGATTTGCCTAATATTAACCAAATATTATTGAAACATTTTAATATATTAAATTCAACAGATTATCTGAGATCTGTTTTTCCTTATCCACCTAAAGTTGTATATCATAGACATAGGACACTTAGGGATAGATGTGTAAGGACAGCTTTTGGCACTAATTTTGTGTCAGAAAAGGGATGTTTTTCATGTGGGGATAAGAGATGTCTTACATGCAAACATATTATTGTTACAAAGATTGTTCAGGGAGATACCATTCATCGTTTTAAATGTTATATCTCCAACTATGTCAATTGCAAAAGTATAAATTTGATATATTTAATAGAATGTAATAGATACTTGTGTCACTACATAGGTGAGTCAGCAAACAGTTTACATATTAGAATGACCAACCATAGGTTTGATATTTTACATAAAAATGAAGATAGACCAGTTTCTAAACATTTCAATTTACCTGATCACTCGATTGATGATTTAAGAGTGGTTATATTAGAAGATAATTTTTCTTCCATGAGAGAAAGAAAACAGAAAGAGACGTCTTTTATTTTTAAATTTAAGACATTACATCCTCATGGGATGAATATGAATATAGGTACTCACATCTTTGAATTACCTGGTTTCCTAGGGATTTTTTTTTTTTTATTTCCTAAATAATTGTTTTTTATTTTTTGTTTCCTAAATAATTATTTTATAGGTGGACTAGCACGAAGTAGAATAAATATAAAGTGTATATAAAAAATATGAATGTATAAGATATATATGTATATAGTAAAATAGATATAGTAAAATATATGTATATATACAGTTTTTTTAGTGTGTGCATATATAATAATATATATATTTTTATTATTTTTTGATATATTTTAATATATAATAATTATGTATGGTACAATGTTTTTAAAGATTTTTAGCCTATAGGAATTAGCTTTTTTAATCTGATACATAACTGTGATATTTTAGCACTTAATTTCTGTAAGTAGCCATTTTGCTTTCTGATGAAAACCAGTCTGCTGGTTGAAATATAAAAGCTTTTTTTATAGAAGTAATTCTGTGTTTTTATTATATATATATATAATTCAATATTTATAAATACAGTAATTAGATATATGTAAAGTATAACTTCAAAAATTTTATCCACTTAGGAACACTTTAGACTATCTTCATAGTCTTTGTCAACTAACACTTTGAAAGGCTAACATTCCCACAACTCTGTGATCTTAACGTTTGCTGCTTGTCTATTAATTAAGTCTTCATTGTATTTGTAAACTAGCATAGCTTCCTTTATTTTCCTTTTCTTGTTATTTTTTCCAATTTGCAATATTTTTACATTATTATTTTTTATCTGCTGTTGTTAAAAGGGTTCAGAAAACGAAACAAAATTCCAAAGTAAATAATAATGTTTCAGCATCCGTTTTTTACAGCCATAATAAGTCATGTGTTTACGGTTTTAACTTCAATTATAATAATGTAAAAATATTGCAAATTGAAAAAAATTACAAAAGGAAAATAAAGGAAGCTATGCTAATATGCAAATACAAATGGGTCTTAATTAACAGACAGGCCAAAAACGTTCAGATCACTGAATTGTGGGAAGGTTTGCCTTTCAAAGTGTTAATTGACAAAGACTATGAAGATAGTCAAAAGTGCTCCTAAATGGATAAAATATTTAAAGTTATACTTTACATATATTTAATTACTATATTTATAAATATTTAATTATAAGATTACTAATATTGATTTGAAGAAATACAGTCATCAAGTTATAATATATATATATATATATACACACATGGAGTGAAAGTGTATTATGAGAGATCAGGTAGTGAAAAATTTTCAAAAGCATAGTACCTTGTATGACAGTAAAAATTAGTTTTTTATACTTCACAAATTAAATGGATATTCTTTTATTAGTTATTGTACTTAATAGTACTAAATAATATATGCAGTTTTCTTTGTATTTTTTGTAGATTGCTGTAACATGAAAAACCAGTGTAAAAATTGGAATCATAAATTGAAAGCATATTTGACTTTAATTTGTATTACTTTAGTAACTTTTTCACTATATACCTTTGTGTTACCTAATAATTTCTATAAATTTGAAGACACAAGGAATCTTAGCTATCTTATTTTCACTAATGGTTGTAAAATTCCTTATTTTGATCCTTTTGATGAAAGTATTAAAAAACAAGTATCTGCTAGAACAATAATTAATTGTATAGGATTCCATGCACCTCTAGTAGAACTTCATAATTTAACTACTCTAAAACTAAATCACACAACTATTAAACAATTTTATGACTCTAAGAAAATAAAGTGCTCTTATACTGAGATTTATCGAGGGAGTGATTTATCAGATGATACATTTCATTATAACAATACTTGGATTGAAATACACGATCAAGTAGAGATCGACACTGAATTTGTTAAAGTCATATGTGAAGTAAAATCTAGAACTGTTTATCAAGAGTTTTTTTCAATAATCGTTCCTAAAAAGAGAGTAGAAAGTAATTGTAAGAAAAGAGAATTTATTAGTGCTAAAACTTTTCCAGAAATTAAAGAACGTCTGAGCATTCTAATAATTGGTATTGATTCTATTTCACATCTAAACATGTTACGACATGGTCAAAAAACACACCAGTTTCTTATGGATACAATGAATGCCATCCAGTTGAAAGGTCATACTAAAGTAGCTGACAACACATTTGTCAATATGGTTCCATTATTAACAGGGAAATATGTCCAAGATTTACCCTGGAATGAAAGTATGAAAGATGAACCTTTTGATGATTATCCATTTATATGGAAGAATTTTTCTCAAATGGGGTATAGGACGTTATTTGCAGAAGATGCCCCTACTATTACTACCTTCAATTATCACAAAAAAGGATTTTTTAAGCAACCTACTGATTACTATATCCGTCCAATCATGCTTGCCATTGAAGAATCAACTCTCCGTTCTCGAAGTAAGTATCACTGTATCAGATCACAACTAGAAACAGAATTCGTATTAAACTGGGTTTCAGATTTTGCCATCACTTTTAGGAATGACTTATATTTTGCTTATACTTTTCTTTCTAGATTAACTCATGATGATAGTTCAGTGTTGGCCACGGGGGATGAAGTCTATTACAATTTTTTAAAAAAACTTCATAAAGGAAATTATTTAGACAATACATTTTTAATATTCATGAGTGACCATGGTGCACGATTTGGAAACCACCGTCAAACTTATATTGGGAAAGTGGAAGAAAGACTGCCAATCTTTTACTTAGTACTTCCTCCGTGGTTTCAAAACAAATACATTTCAATCATGAAAACATTAAAAGGGAACAGTTTAAAACTCACAACACCTTTTGATATTTATGCAACTTTAAAAGATTTTTTAAGGTTTGATGGTGCATCTAAATCAGTTTCTGACTTGAAAAGTATCAGCCTCCTCTGTGACATACCTGATTCAAGAACATGTGAGGATGCTACCATACTACCTCATTGGTGTGCATGTCAGGAACACAAGCTCATATCTGCTAATGAACCTAATGTTAAGATGGCAGCCATATTTCTAATACAAGAAATTAATAACATTTTAAGTGATAAAAAGTTAGTTTGTGAAACTCTTTCTCTGAAAAAAATTCAAGAAGCAAGAATGGGTGTATCAAATGAAAAACTGTTAAGGTATAATGATGATGGAGGTAATTTAAACACTCTGGATGAAAGACAATTTACATTCAAAAACAAAATGAGTGCCATGAGGGATTATTTATTAACTGTGGTTACATCACCAGGGGAAGCTGTATTTGAAGCAACAGTTCGTTTTGTGGAAGAGAAAAACACATTCCAATTGATGGGGGATATTAGCCGGATTAATAGGTATGGATCTCAATCTGATTGTGTGGATGTAGCTTCTTTAAAAAAATTTTGTTTTTGTAAATAATTAATTTAATATAATAGATGTAAATATGTCAAAACAAATTGTGTAAATATTTGTAAATAAATATGCCATTTGTAAAATATGTATATAATTCTGTTTTAAAAAATATTGTCTGATATATAATTTAAAATTTGGAAATCTCTTCACTTATTCTCCAGGTTTCTACTTAATGGTTTAGCAGTTGCTGGATATCAGATTTGTTGTCAACAGTGAGAACTAAGATTCAAACCTGGAATTAATATACTTATGTCTGATAAGATATACTCACCATAGTAAAATATATAGTCTTTATTCTAAGAATTAAAAGTTCTTTACTTGAAATAAATAAATTCTGGATAATATTTGATATGAAATAAGCATTTTAAGTAAAATATAAGAAAATTATTAATATTTTTACTAATATTATTGCTGCTAAGAAATTTAAATATATTATGACAAATTTAAATATATAACAGATATTCCTAAGTGCCTTGAAATTGGAAATAGCTTTTGTGTCATTGTAATGGCAATAACAATAATAACTTTTGAAGTTCTCCAATGTAAAAAATTTAAAAGATAACATCTTAAACATTATAATAACAAAATTATATTTCTATAAGGCTGGCTGAGAAATAAGGATTTCAGTTCCTTTGGTGTTTCAATTTACATAATTGTACTTAGATATTGTAATTTAGCATAACATACTTAATTTAAGAAAGAATAAAATTTAAAGAAAATTACATTTTTAAAAATTTAATTATTTTTTTTTAAAAATTCAACTGCTACAAATTAAACTAAGTGAAGTGATAGAAAAGTAAAACAAGAATGAACAATGTTATCAGATGTCCATTACACATATTTATATTAGCACTTTCTTAGCCTGAAATGCGAATTCGCATTGTCACCTTTAGATTGCTCTAACTCAGCCATTTTATGAGCTACAATGATAAAATTACTTTCGATTTTGAGCTTAGAGCAAGGCCTGTAAGATGCTGCCCTCTCTTGAATTATTTTACAAGTAAAAAATCAATACAAATCCATTTACTTCTGTTTCTAATCACGACTCAATCCTTTTTTCTTTTCAAAAATATACAGTACATATAGCCATATAATTCTATAATTAAAAATCACTTCTTTTCTTTTCAAAAACTTTATTTGATGTATATATATATATCCACTTATTTCCAACGTTTCGACTATCTTTACTCTATAGTCATTTTCAAGGATCTAGAAAAAACATTACATTATAAACAAACTTCACATAATAAAAACAAAAATAATCAAAAACAATATAAAGCATATAAACCCCATAAAATTTAAAAATAAATAAAATACATTAAAATCAATTAAATTAAAAACACAAAACATACACCACACTTACTTGACTCCCTTCTCAAAAAACTTTCCCTTTTTTTTTTATCCAAAAAACCAATTGTTACAATAAAAACTTATTTCCTTTTTCTTTCTTATATACTTCAAAAATGAATTTATTTCCAAAAATAATTCTTTATTCATGTCTTACCCAATTCTATTTAAAACAGGTTTATATCTTTTTATATATAAACTCTCTTTTACCATTCTTTCTTTATACAATCTAACCCCCTCTAACATTTTAATCTTAAAATCTGTATGTCCAATTTCCTTACTATGTATATTTCCTTACTATGTATATTTGAGAGATAGGAATTCTAATGTAAATATACATAGTAAGGAAATTGGACATACAGATTTTAAGATTAAAATGTTGGAGGGGGTTAGATTGTATAAAGAAAGAATGGTAAAAGAGAGTTTATATATAAAAAGATATAAACCTGTTTTAAATAGAATTGGGTAAGACATGAATAAAGAATTATTTTTGGAAATAAATTCATTTTTGAAGTATATAAGAAAGAAAAAGGAAATAAGTTTTTATTGTAACAATTGGTTTTTTGGATAAAAAAAAAAGGGAAAGTTTTTTGAGAAGGGAGTCAAGTAAGTGTGGTGTATGTTTTGTGTTTTTAATTTAATTGATTTTAATGTATTTTATTTATTTTTAAATTTTATGGGGTTTATATGCTTTATATTGTTTTTGATTATTTTTGTTTTTATTATGTGAAGTTTGTTTATAATGTAATGTTTTTTCTAGATCCTTGAAAATGACTATAGAGTAAAGATAGTCGAAACATTGGAAATAAGTGGATATATATATACATCAAATAAAGTTTTTGAAAAAAAAAGAAGTGATTTTTAATTATAGAATTATATGGATAAAAAATCAATACTACGAGTGTTTAAAGTTTACAAAAGAAGAAGGCCAGTTCTGATTGGTTGGATAATCTATTCTCAATCTATTCTCATTTCTTATTGGCTGATGATTTCGATAAATATTTTTTCACAGCTGAAAATGAAATATATGTTTTAGAGTGTTTTTTTTATTATTTTTCGTACATATAATAAATAATTTTCATAAAATCGAATAAAAATATAGTTATTTTACAAAAGTAGTAAGGTTTTATTAAAAAATTGTATACTTTACATGATTGTAAATTGAAAAAGAAACCAGCCGTAGCACCAATTTTTGACATCTTGTCAAGAGTTTAGATTGCTCCAAGCTGTTTATTTGATTTTCAAACAAAGATTAATGTTTTAGAATATTTTTCTGGCATTCATTTAAATATTATAATGTATTTTGATGTATTTTTTAATAATATGCTGAAAATATAATTATTTTGAGAAAAACGTTAAGATTTTTCCTAAAAAATTCTTAAAAAATTCATAACGGCAAATCTGGGAGGGATTTAAATGACATTTACATCGCTTCTAATTTGTTTCTAATGTTTTCTTTGATTTTTCTGCTTTTGAATATTTCTATAAAATACAAATAAAAATATATTTTCGAAATAACTTTCGTTTACTTTCCTAACATTACAAATAATTAATATACTTTTTGAAAACGAAACTAAAATTAATATATATTAAAAGATGAAAATATTTCTATCAAAGAGTTTGTCACTTGACCAATTAAAAACAATTAAAAGTTTCAGAGTTTTACTTGACTTGTCCAATAATAACAATGATCCATGACAGTGTTAGTAGTCATGTGACCATTTTACAAAACTTTTGATTAACTTTTTAATCTATAACCCTTACCTGATTAGTTCAAATCCCTGATCTAATAAAACTAAAGAAGGTTAACAACTAAAAATTAATTATTATTCAATTTTTTTTTTTTTTAAAAATCAATTTTATCTTGTTTAGACAAACAAAATCAAATTTATTTCCTGGTATAATAAAATAATTACTTAAAATTAGACACTAGGATAAAACAAAATAATACATAATAAAATTTATATTATATCTTTAAATAATATTTATTTTATAAAGCACAGACAGTTAGTTGAAATTAAATTGAAAAGGTGCAAACCTTTCACGCTTATTATAGTACTTATCTGACAGCCAATCAGATTTGTGATGGCTGTGTGAATAGCGATCAAACTGTAAACACAAGACAGAGAATTTTACAAGAAAAAGATGGTCCATCCTCTTTTTTATTTGTCTTTCTATATATCTAAGCCAATCTGAAGCATTTAGGTTTGAAAGTGTGAAGCTTTAAATATCTTCACATTTAACTCAGTCTAAATTACAAACATACAGTGTGAAATCCTACGATTTACTATGCAGTAGTTTTTAGATGTTATAAATTGCAGTAATGTATGTAAATAATATTTATTTTATAAAGTGCAGAGAGTTAATTGAAATTAAATTGAAAGGCTGCAAATCTTTCACGCTTATTATAGTACTTATATGACAGCCAATCAGATGTGATGGCTGTGTGAATAACAATCAAACCGTAAACACAAGACAGAGAATTTTACAAGAAAAGGGCAGTCCACCCTCTTCTTTACTTGTCTTCTATATATCTAAGCCAGTCTGAAGTATTTAGGTTTGAAAGCACAAAGCTTTAAATATCTTTACATTTAACTCACTGAGTGTAAATTATAATATAATCTTCAATAGTTTCTCTTCCTCTTTCCTTCTTTATTTTTGATTTTCTAATATATAACAAATAATAACCACATTCCACTCTTTTTACACTTTAAAGCAAAATATATTTAATTTTACAGTTTCGACTGTTCCTAGCAGTCTTCATCAGATCTACAAAAATTTAAACATTATATCAATACAGCCATATTTTATACATATATCTATTAAATTGTTACAATTTTACTAACTTAATTATTAACATCATTTTATTTATAAAACTTATTATTATATAACTTTAAAATCAACTTTACCCTTTATTTCTATTCTTAATTATTATATTTATATTTATTCACCTTTTTCCTTTGCCATAATTTCATAAATTCAATGTAATATTTATGAAATATTTCTTATATTACTATATTCATATTGAAACAGTAAGATTCGTATTCGAATCTTAAGTTTCACCTTTTTCTGTTGTCTCTCACTGACCGGTCTATCCCGCCCAAATTTAAACTTTTTGATATCGAATTGTGTGTGTAACAATATTAAAAATGTATAAATATATGTAGAATTCAGCTTAAACACGCACACATTTCGATCTCAAATTAAACGCAATAAATAGGGATAAAATAATATAATTTAGATTTCTTTTAGTTATATAATTTTGTATAATTTTAATCATTTATTTTGGATTATAAAGTTCGTATTTATTGCTTTGTTTAAATTTCATTTAATAATAATTCTAAAAATATCTGATGTAATATTTAATTAAAAGTTAAAATAATCTTATGTTCCCTTTTTGTTTTTGAAATTTAAAAGCATCGGTCAGTGATAGATAATAGATTAATTAAAGAAAAATTCCCCAAAAATGTAATTAGTAAATGTAAAATGTAAACAATAGAACGGCAGCTTTCTTTAATTAAAAACCAACTAAATGCATTGATTATCCTCAGGGCAGATTAAGTAGAACCTAAAAATATCTTAACAAAAATGTGAAAGATCAAGATAAGAAAAGAGGCCATCTTAGACTTGCTGGAGACATTCACTTAAACTTTAGCTTTGCTCTCGATCACTGAGAGTCTCCAAAATAATAAAAATAATTTGTTCCTGCCAAGGTATGACCGAGTAAAGCACCTAGATTATTCTCCATCGGGAGATGGCCTATCGGATGCTGAACTTTCATTGCCCGTCATAAATTCACCATGAAGATCTGCTGCCTGAAATGAATGAGAAAGCTGCTGCTGCCATGAAATTAAATGAATATCTAAATACAAGAAAGACTTGCCACTCATGAACTATTTGCTACTTAACCAATGGACTCGGAAAACTTCTTATAAAACAGGTACCTGTCTGTGTTCAAACTCTAGAGTACTCTAATAATATGCTATAGCTCTTCTTCATAATACTTATCTAAATTATAAAATGTAAAAACTACCATATGTATAGCTAAAACTGAATAATTAACTTAATGTGTAAATTTCTCTACTAATCTAGCTTACCTCATTCTATCTTAGGTGCGTATTTCTATAATCTACATTTCTATCTATAGTTATTATTTAATTATTGCATGCTCATAATTATTTCAATTTTCAAAGTTTAAATCTATGATCGCTTAAAACAATGAATGCGTGTCAAATTTTCATTAATATTTACTTTCTTTAATAACTTAACTTTTATATAAATCGACACGCATTCAATGCTTCATTTATTGTAATGCAGGGGTCTACAACTTCACAAATGGCTGACGTATTAGTTATAATAATTCCCAATTTATATATATGTTTTGTATTTACTAAATCATCATGAATAATTCCAGAAAATTACATTTCTTTGAGAGTGGCCAACGTTCTTTAATAAATGTTGATAATGTAGGACCAAGTTAGAAATCTGTTGAAATCTCATCATAATCATTTATACAGTATACATGTGTTATGTTTTAGAGATTCAATGATCTATTCCGCCGTAAATATTCCGGATTCTTCAGGGTTGAAATTAACCCCCGTCGTCCTACACAAGCGGACATAATAAATGCTCCCGTAGGATTTGACCTGTCATGCAGCCAGCTGGCAAATTGCGACACGGACCGCTTGTCCCTAGTTATGCTTATGTGACACCTTACTTCATCGGGTCGAGGCCGAGACCAACCTGACATTCTTATAAACCCATTCGCGGCATTGCAGTTTCAATATACTGCCATTCCATATCGCCTTTCTAAAGCGTACCACATGTTCCTTTACTTAGTTTTATTATTCTAAACATACCACTCCGCTTCTGCATTATCTTCGTAATTCACTCTCAAATAAATGTTTGCCCTTAGTTATAAATAAATATTTTAATTAAATAAATATATGTCTGCTACTCTTAAATCTTACTTTAGACTCTTGCATTGCAAAGGTATAAATTCCCCAAGGCATGCATTAGAAATACTCACTCGAGAATTTTAGGTAGCTAGATTACGCCTTCAAATAAATGTATTCCTTTTGTAAACATTTCAGTATCGGAAATACCGCTACTGAAATCCTCAATATAAAATAATGTCTAAATAAATCAATGTATTCTTTAAAATATAATCATGTCGCAAATCCCACTACTGAAGCTTTAAATCCACAAATATTATTAGTAAATGATTGTTTTATTAAAATGTATTAATAAATAATTTTAAACTATACGTCTGCAGTTATGTTTCATTCATTCGATACCCATTCTATATACTATTTCCTCGATTATGTAAATATGAATGTTTAATTAATATTAGTTTGATTATTGGCTAACTCAAGAATAAAATCATGAGTCTCTTGCATATCCCTGACCACCGTGCCTAAGGAAATATTTACTAATGTCGCATCAGATGCGTTGTTTCGTGGATTGTATTGTGGAACCGATAAACTATGTTCGAACTCAGTACCATGGGTGGCTTCGCTACTCGATGGTGCTGCTGTTCTGTATGGTGGTCGAATTCTGCACTATGTTTACGAGTCACACGTTTTCTGACCGTTACAATATATTTAACCTTATTTTACATTATACTTACATATTACTATATTTATAAATTTAATCTTATTTTACATTTCACCTATTATCTTAATTTTTAATTATCTTATTTCATTCCTTAATTCCATTTTACCCATATTTTATTCCTGCTTCTTCCATTTACTTATTTTTTATAAAATTATTTTAAATCTTATATGTATTTTTATTTCTTACCTTATTAACTACTAAAGCTATCTTTCCTCCACTATTTTCTATCCCATCATACACTCTAATTTTTTATCTATATACAGCTCCCTCTATTATCTATTATAAAACTACTTGTTTATTTTATTTCTTATTAGTTTTCACTGTTCATTTTATTTATTCTTATACTAAAATAGTTTTTAAACCACTTTCTTTATTACTATTTGGATTTATCTTCTTTATTAAAATTGCCTCCCTTATTTTTCTATCCCTCCTACTACTTGCATAAATTATCATTCTAATATTCTCTTTTTTTAGTTTATAACCTGTCTCCATAAAATGCATATATACCGGTGATCCTCTATCATATCTATGATGTTTTAACCTAGTATATATTGAATTTTTCATCTCACCAACATATTTATTTGTAATCCCTTTATCCTTACATTTCTGCATTCTATCTTATAAACCCCATTTATATATTTCTTCTCCCCACTTATGTATCTATTATCTAAAATATCCATTACATTTTTCTTCCTTTTATTCACTACTTTATATTTAATATCATTTTTAAATTCTTTATTATTTTTTCTAATAATACTATTAATTTTCCTTACTATACTACTATCATTCACTTTTTTTCCTATGTATTCCTTCTTTTCTTTTTCCCCATCCTTTCTCTCTTTTTTATATAACTTTTCTATATTTTTTATATTCTTTTTTATTACCTTTTCTGGATATTCATTTTTCTTAAAATCTTTCTTTATTCTGTTTATTTCCATATCATATTCTTCTCCTTCATCACAATAATATTTTGCTCTATATACCTTAGAACTTATAGCATTAATCTTATGCTTTATATCCATATTAGAACCCCAATTCACTGCATTTGTAATATGTATTTTTCTATACACTTCTGTTTTTACTTCACATATTTTCTCATAATATTTCTTCTTCATCATTATATCTAGATATGCCAATCTATTATCATTCTCCCATTCTGTTGTAAAATATATCTTCTTATTTATTTTATTTATAAATCTTTTTATTTGTCTCTCACCCCTATTAAATATTAACAAAAAAATCATCCACATATCTTTTAATTAATATTGGTGCATTCTCATCCCATATCATTGGATCTTCCATATTTTTCATATATATCTCACTCAATGCCCCACTCAATGCACCTCCTATTAACAATCCTTTCTGTTTATAAAACCTTCCATTAAATTCAAAAGTTATGTCTTTACAATATATTTCCATTAAATTCTTTACTATCTCTGTATAAAAAAAGAGAAGAAGAATGAGGGGAAAAGAAAAGAAGAAATACATAGGAATAAAAGTTAATGATAGCAGTATTGTAAGGGAAATTAATAATATTATTAGAAAAATTAATAAAGAATTTAAAAATGATATTAAATATAATGTAGTGAATAAAAGGAAGAAAAATGTAATGGATATTTTTAGATAATAGATATATAAGTAGGAAGAAGAAATATATAAATGGGGTTTATGAAATAGAATGTAGAAAATGTAAGGATAAAGGGATTACAAATAAATATGTTGGTGAAATGAAAAATTCAATATATACTAGGTTAAAACAACAAATATGATAGAGGATCACCAGTATATATGCATTTTATAGAGACAGGTCATAAACTAGAAAAAGAGAATATTAGAATGATAAGTTATGCTAGTAGGAGGGATAGAAAAATAAGGGAGGCAATTTTAATAAAAAAGATAAATCCAAATATTAATAGAGAAAGTGGTTAAAAAACTCTTATTATAAAAATAAATAAAATAAACAGTGAAAACTAATAAGAAATAAAATAAATAAGTAGTTTTTATAATAGATAATAGAGGGAGCTGTATATAGATAAAAAATTAGAGTGTATGATGGGATAGAAAATAGTGGAGGAAAGAAAGTTTAAATAGATAATAAGGTAAGAAATAAAAATAAAAATACATATAAGAATTAAAATAATTAAAATGATTTTATAAAAAATAAATAAATGGAAAAAGCAGGAATAAAATATGGGTAAAATGGAATTAAGGAATGGAAGAAGATAATTAAAAATTAAGATAATAGGTGCAATGTAAAATAAAGTTAAATATATGAATATAGTAATATAAAAACGATTTCATAAATATTACATTGAATTTATAAAATTATGGCAAAGGAAAAAGGTGAATAAATATAAATATGATAATAATTAAGAATAGAAATAAAGGGTAAAGTTCATTTTAAAGTTATATAATAATAAGTTTTATAAATAGATATATGTATGAAATATGGTTGTATTGATATAATGATTAAATTTTTGTAGATCTGATGAAGACTGCTAGGAACAGTCAAAACTGTAAAATTAATAAATATATGTTGCTTTAAAGTGTAAAAATGGTGGAATGTGGTTATTATATGAGTCTAAAATACAAATATATAGCATGAAATCGTATGATTTCCTATGCAGTAGTTTTTAGATGTTATAAATTGCAGTAATGTATGTAAATAATATTTATTTTATAAAGTGCAGACAGTTAGTTGAAATTAAATTGAAAGACTGCAAACCTTTCGCGCTTATTATAGTACTTTATAAAATAAATATTATTTACATACGTTACTGCAATTTATAACATTTAAAAACTACTGCATAGTAAATCATAGGATTTTGCACTGTATGTTTGTAATTTAGACTCAGTGAGTTAAATGTGAAGATATTTAAAGCTTCATGATTTCAAACCTAAATGCTTCAGACTGGCTTAGATATATAAGCCATCACAACATCTGATTGGCTGTCAGATAAGTACTATAATAAGTGCAAAAGGTTTGCAGCCTTTCAATTTAATTTCAACTAACTTTCTGCACTTTATAAAATAAATATTATTTACATATGGTAGGATTTCATGCTGTATGTTTGTAATTTAGACTCAGTGAGTTAAATATGAAGATATTTAAAGCTCCACACTTTCAAACCTAAATGCTTCAGACTGGCTTAGATATATAGGAAGACAAGTAAAAAAGAGGGTGGACTGCCCTTTTTTTGGAAAATTCTCTGTCTTGTGTTTACAGTTTGATCGATATTCACATAGCCATCACAACATCTGATTGGCTGTCAAATAAGTACTATAATAAGTGTGAAAGGTTTGCAGCCTTTCAATTTAATTATATCTTTAATAAAACAAATATTACAGATAATACTTAATACATTTATTTTATCATTGTTTTAACCTAGACAAGTTTCTCAGAAAGAATATTTAAATTGTCTCTTTTAAAACTAGTCAAATAATTTTTAAAAAAAAATAATCTTAAATTAAATATAATATTTATTCAATAATTCAGCATTCACCCATCCATTATTTTAAAATCCTTTCTTTAAATATGAGTTTTGTTACATTCTTTATAGACAAGTAAGTTTAAAATATTTAACTAAAATACTATATATAATATATGTTATATATTTATGTTATATTTTAAAATTAAAATGAACTAAAATGTCATATATTTAATTTAAGTGCCAGCAAACCAAAATAGGGTTTAAATCTGATTTCAGAATTTAAAATTGATATGAGATTTTGAAAACATTTTAAGTGATTTAATCATGACATTCTTCATATTATTAACTTTAAATGCAGCATTTACCATTCTACACTAACAGATAGATGAGTTAAAATACTTTAACATGATAAGCACTTATTTACACTTAAAATATTATAATTTAAGCTGTTAAAATTTATTTTACAACTATATAATATTTTTTAAATATCTTAGCACAAAACTTGACTTGGCATTTAGCTCTTGACCAAGCTAAAGGTCATAATATATAGTAAAGAAATTGATGCAGGAAATTACAGCTCAGGATATTTATAGAAAGCTTTAAAATGTAGGGCAAACCTGGAAGATTGATTGATTACAAGTATATATAATCCAAAAATTATATGTGATTCAATATTTGGTTTTTCTTTCCAAAATTAGATTTCTAAAATATAAATTATGATTATCTGCAACAGAAATTAAAAACATTATGAATTATAAAAATTATACTATTTATAAACTCCCATGTAAAAATATTAGTGAGATTTTATAATTTTATTTATAGTTTAGCATTGTGATAAATATATATGACACTGCCTAATGCTGATTAATAAAGATAATTTCTGTTGAGCTAAATATCAATAAAAGTATTAGCAAAATCAAAAGTTATAAAATTGTTCTTTATCTCACCTTTATTGTTAACAGGAGGTTGTCTTGACAACAGTTTCAGATAGTTAATTGTTATTGGGATTGTGGTTTTTATGATTATATATATATATATATATATATATATATAGATACCAACCAGTCACCACCTAAACATTCACAGTAAATACATCTGCCGCACAAAGCACCACCACACCATTCAAATCTGGAAAATTTGTATAGTAGGCAGATATGTACTGCTAAGATCCAAATTTTATTATAATTATATATCGACCATTAGCCCATGCCACTAGCTTGAGGAGATGCAGAGATTTGTAATAAAACTTTTTAAAAATATATTTTTAACATTAAAAAGAAATAAAATAAGCCACTGCCAGTAATAACACACAAAGAACATTTATTAATGCACATATATAAATATTTAAATTGAGTAATAAATTTAGACTTTACTATTAATTTTAAATTATTATTTTAGACAGTCTGCATAGATGGGCATTTTGATAACATTTTTACTTTAGAATGTTGAGTATAGATAGGCTATATAAATTACTCAGTTAAAAACTTTTCAAAATCAATCATCCAATCTCACACTAAAAGTTTGCCGCCAATCCAATATCTGCTTCCAGATATACAGACACAACCAATGCCATATGAAGATGCTAACATAAAACCACACAGGTGTCTGCAGCATGATATTATTTGAAGGACATGATCCTCATTCAGTACAGGAATGTGCATCTGTCTGGCAAAGGAATCATGTATATAAAATATTTAAAGAGAAATGCTATGTATGGGAGAGAGCAGTCTATCTGCCAACGTATAATCCCTATCCATCAAGCTAAAGGAAATCAATGTCACAGGAAATACATCTGCATACATTGCAATGCAATGACTATGCCTTTGGGTCATGCATTCAGTTGAGCTTTGCCATGTATGCTAACATGCTTCACATTACATTAATATAAATGTCCATATATCTCTACCAGCATCGACCTAACTATGAGACAAATAATCTGAAATTTAACCCTTTTAAAATAAATATAAATGATTTTAATTATTAAGTTATTGATGGAATTGCTGA
>JAQFVV010006488.1:1101818-1190234 GCA_028023455.1 Epiperipatus broadwayi
TATATATAGAAATGTATTTTTATTTTTATTTATTTTTTTCTAAAAAGAAAAAATTCTAAATAACTAAAAAGTTTTTGCATTGGAATTTATCTTTCTAATTGTTAAGAATAATTTGAAATTAATTAATTAAATTTATAAAGAAAAAAATAACAATTACAATCTACTTTTTCAACCGAAGAAAACATTTTTATATACCAGTTGTCGTGAATATATTAGATACCAACCAGTCACCACCTAAACATTCACAGTAAATACATCTGCCGCACAAAGCACCACCACACCATTCAAATCTGGAAAATTTGTATAGTAGGCAGATACGTACTGCTAAGATCCAAATTTTATTATAATTATATATCGACCATTAGCCCATGCCACTAGCTTGAGGAGATGCAGAGATTTGTAATAAAACTTTTTAAAAATATATTTTTAACATTAAAAAGAAATAAAATAAGCCACTGCCAGTAATAACACACAAAGAACATTTATTAATGCACATATATAAATATCTAAAATTGAGTAATAAATTTAGACTTTACTGTTAATTTTAAATTATTATTTTACACAGTCTGCATAGATGGGCATTTTGATAACATTTTTACTTTAGAATGTTGAGTATAGATAGGCTACATAAATTACTCAGTTAAAAACTTTTCAAAATCAATCATCCAATCTCACACTAAAAGTTTGCCGCCAATCCAATATCTGCTTCCAGATATACAGACACAACCAATGCCATATGAAGATGCTAACATAAAACCACACAGGTGTCTGCAGCATGATATTATTTGAAGGACATGATCCTCATTCAGTACAGGAATGTGCATCTGTCTGGCAAAGGAATCATGTATATAAAATATTTAAAGAGAAATGCTATGTATGGGAGAGAGCAGTCTATCTGCCAACGTATAATCCCTATCCATCAAGCTAAAGGAAATCAATGTCACAGGAAATACATCTGCATACATTGCAATGCAATGACTATGCCTTTGGGTCATGCATTCAGTTGAGCTTTGCCATGTATGCTAACATGCTTCACATTACATTAATATAAATGTCCATATATCTCTACCAGCATCGACCTAACTATGAGACAAATAATCTGAAATTTAACCCTTTTAAAATAAATATAAATGATTTTAATTATTAAGTTATTGATGGAATTGCTGAGGGAAATTTGCAATAAAGTAAACCCAATGGCACTCATCATAAGGTGCTGCATTGACAACAACTTAAAAGATACACCAGTAAATATGTTGAGACACTCAGCATGAAGTGTCATATTTATTGATATATACATATATTTTCACGTATAAAAATATTAAAACATAATCAACATAATGAATCTATGCATCTATCTACCACCAACTTAAATTTAATACATTTCTAATAATTTAGTTATTAAATGAAATATAAAGTAAATTATAACTGAAATGCCAAAATATAAGTGATTAGCAAACATTATACAAAAAATGACTAGTTTGAATTTACATTCAGTCAGATAAGAAATTTTCTTAGAAGTTTATGTATTTGAAAAAGTTCTTAAGATAGCCAGATTAAGAGTTCATTTAAAAATTGTGGGTAATCATCTGAAATCCAGGCAAGGCTGCTTGGGGTATTGATGCTACACAAAAATCAATCAAATATAACATTACTGGGCCACCGCTGCAACTTTTTTTTTATACATGTTTTTTTTTTGTTTATACAAATTTTTTATTTCATTTACAGCATGATTTCTTTTCTATTAAATAAATTTTTATATTCATTTTCTTTGTTTGTTGTTTTTTAAACCTGATATTTTTATTTATCCAACAAATTTTGGTCATTTAATTTTTTGAATTTTAATTAAAACTTTGGACTGTTTCACGATGAAAAAAGTTGTTTTAACAATGCCGAAAAAATCTAATGGGATAATTATTTGGGACTTGTTTCGACTTTGTTCTACCCTTTTTTTTTGCTTGACTAAATTGGTTTTCTTCTTATTATTAAATCAAAACTAACTTTTGTGTTATTGAAGGTTCAAAAATTGTTTTGAAATCCCCACCCCCACCCTCGGATCAGTAATTGTAACATAAAGTCAATAATTTTACTTTTTTTAAAACAGCTTGTTTTCACTTTGATTTATATTATGTTTGAATTAGCCTCTTCTTTTTGGCTACTACAATAAACAGCTTTTTGGGGAGATTTTGTACTGTTATTATTAACAAAAAGTCAACAAAAACAGTAAATTATTTTAACAGCACTGAAAAAAGAGAATCAACTTTGGGACTTGTTTCGAATTTTTTCTTTTTGGTTGAAGTAATTGTTTTTCTTAATATTAAATCAAAATTTAGTTTTGTGTTTTTGGCGATTAAAAAATTGTTTTCAAACACCCACCCCCACACTCGGAAAAAGAATTGTAACAAAAAGTCAATAATTTACTTTACTTTTTTTTTTTAAACAACTTTTTCTCACTTTTGACTTTGATTTTTATTTCGTTTGAATTATCTTTTTTTTTTTTTGGCCTTCTACAATAAACTGCTTTTGGGGGTGGGGGGATTTTGTAATTTGTTATTATTAACAAAAAGTCAACCAAAATAGTCATTTATTTTAACCCCGCTGCAAAAAATATCATCCAAATATTTGTCAATTTTTAATGAAATGAAAAACAAAAAAAAAAAGGACACAAATTTTGGTCTTTTTAAAATTATTTATTATTTTATTGCTATAATAAAAAGTTGGACATTATGTTCCTGAAAAAAAGGACACAATCTCACACACTTTCTGTACTTGGCAATTCTGAAGAAAAGTTTAAAAATTGCACGTTCTTCTCAGACCTTTTAGTGGTCTTGAATATTTTCCATGCTGAAATGTGACTTAGTGCATGAGCTTTGTTGAAGCATGTTCTAACATGCACTTTGCCAATTTTTTACATTATAACATTTTTTACGGAAGAGTGGGACCATATGACAATTGTTAGTAATTGACATTATTTAAATAGAAATGACATTACTCTATTATGGAGATTTGAAAAGTTGTACTGACTTGAAATTCAAACACCCTCAAGTGATATGGTAATCAGCTATGAATAGAAAACAAATCGCGTAAATAGTTTCGAAGCACAAAACGGGCCGTAATATTTTTGTGCAATGTCATTTAATGTGACCTAGGCATAAATGGGTTAATACAATATTAAATGTTTTAGCTGTAAGGCCGGCTGTGGAAACAGCATTTTTATGTGTTTTGTACACGTAAATAATGCCCCAAGTGGCCGTGCCTGGATTTCAGGCTATTACCAAATAGGCACATAAAAAAAAACTTGTTTGAGAGATCTAAAAGTTTATATTTATAAAAGTCTATACTTTCCATTTGATCCTGATGATTCCTTAGAC
The DNA here is from genome assembly GCA_028023455.1 of Epiperipatus broadwayi. NCBI lineage: Eukaryota > Metazoa > Onychophora > Udeonychophora > Euonychophora > Peripatidae > Epiperipatus > Epiperipatus broadwayi. The sequence goes on from JAQFVV010006488.1 coordinate 1,105,187, forward strand.
TTTGTCCCTTTTATGAATTCCCTCACTGATTATATTATTTGCCAAAGTTTCTTGGAGACATAACTGCTGCAAGCCATTTATTCTATTGGGAATTTGTCTCAGCTGGAGCAGATAAAGAAAATGAAATCTATTGCATGACCCTTACATTACAGAGTCTGCAATATAACTATAAGATGTTTTAAATGGTCTGAATCATTCTATAAATAGTCAATCCCCTCTTTTAAATTCAATTATTTTTCTTTTTATAGTATCTGACTTCCTTATCTCCAATCCTCCAGATCGAATGAACATGATGTTACTGATTCTAATGTTCCATTTTTGGTCTGTGCTGTGGCTTCATGCTTGCATTGGTCAATCAAATTTGTTTTTCTCTTATCTGACTTTTGAATAGAAATTAATTAACATTTATTTCTATTTTCTTTTATACAACTTTTTCTTTTAAAAATATTTATCTATCTTTAGTTCCCCCCCCCCCCCAAAAGTACTTTTAAATACTTTTTTTTTTTTTTATAAAAAAAGTAGTTTTAAAGTTTTCCATCTGTGCGATATATATCTATGTTAACATAACTCTTTTAATTTTGGTCTTTAGTTTTTAATAAGTCAATTTTATTTAAGATTTATTTCCCACTTTTATTTTAGTTTTAAAATAATGTAACAGCATATACCATTACAATATATATATATATGTTGAAATGAAGATTTTCAGGGTTGCATACATAAATAACATATTTTGCGGGTTCATCCGTGTTAAAAAATTTTTAAATATTGATATTCCAACAATTCGACTTGGTCAAAACATCGGAATATCAATATTTAAAAATTTTTTAACATGGATGAACCCACAAAATATATTATTTATATATGTATATAATTAGTTATAAGTCAGTAATAATTGCCAATTATCTTTAACATTAAAATGAAGTCATAAGTTTGATAGTTTAAAATAATTCAATAAAAGTCTTTTTGATTTTTGTGATATAATATTCATAATAGATAATCTCTGCCATATTAAACAATACTTTATGAGCAATATGTATGAATGTATAAACTTAACCTAAAGTAACACATATGTGTGCGCACGCACATACACATATATATATATATATATATATATTAGAAGATGGCCCATATATAAACAAAACCAATACAATGACATTCACCAATCTCAATCTATTGTTAAGGCCCCCTTTTTACAGTAACGGTAGATACCCGTTTTTATCTATAGAGTAATATGTTTGTTTATATAGTCACTAAAGACTACAACTTGACTAAAGACAGTGAGATTATTAATTCCAAGAAATTTAAATAAATCTCATTAAACAAGCAAATATAGCCTGTTCTGAAAGTAGATGAAGAAATAGTCAATTATAACATTTTAACTTCACTGAAACAATGTATTACTTAGCTAATAAAGTCAATAATGCTCAATGGTAGACAGGTTATAAATGTAAATACACAAATGCAGTCCACATCTAAATCACACCAATATCAATAACAATCAAGCGATCTTTTGACAATAAAAATAAATATCCCTCTCTATCTATGGACTAATACATTTATATATATATATTATAATAAAAATAATAAATTTAATGGCAATAAACTATTATAAACAATCAATAAATCCGCAGAAGTACTTTTTTGAATTTAATGGCAGTTGAGGCAGGTTTAAGAAATTAACCGAAAATACTTCTGCAGATTTAAAGATTGTTTATAATAGTTTATTACTATTAAATTTATTATTTTTATTATAATTACAATTTTGTTTTAATTAACAAACATTTTATTTATATATAATGAATATAATGGTGATAATATATTACAAAAAGTATTCTAATCTACAGAAGTAATTTCAATTATTTAATATTCTTCAATTATTATTTCAAATTAAATGTAGCAGTTATACACATCAAGTCATATCTCAAAATATCTGAATTTTAACATTAGACGATTATCGATTAATTGTAGAATTCTGTTTCTATTTATGAAATTCGCCTTCTTATTTTATGATTTCTTTCCTCATAAAGAAGCTTAACATATTCAAAATCAAAATTAAAAGCAAAATTACATATTTTGTCATGATTAAAGAAAACAAAAGTTGTTATTTTCGATGCTCTTTTAATCTTTTCTCCAGACTACATATGGATTCACTTATGTATGAAACTATGCATCCACATGAAATTTGATAAACATTACTTATTTTGTTTAAATGTTATATTTTTAGAAATATTCACCAATCTATTAACATTATGTGGAACATAAAATAACACATTAAATGAATCCTTATATATATATATTTAAAAAAATTAACGTGAGCATTTGAAATGTATAGAATAGTAATCAATGTCTTATCATTAACATTGAAGCTCCTTTAAAGTAGACTTCTCCTTAAATTGGCATAAAGTGTAATAAATGTATTTAACATTTTAATCAACTTCAAACAATTCTTTTATAAATACTCCAATATTTTGTGACCACGTTCATAATGATATAACATTTCATTACAAAATAATAAAAAAATTTAAAACCTACCATATTATGCATAATTGGTACCTTTGACTTAAAACATATATATTGTAACGATATGTATATACACACATTGCTTAAATGTGTGTGTATATATGAGTTACATAATTTACTTTTTTTTAAAATACAATTTAAAATAATCATAATTAATAGTTTGGGAAAGTAAAAGTTGATATAGAAAAAAAATATTAGGAATAAGTTAAAAATTAGTTAATAATTATAATTTATTTTTCTTTTATATACTTTTATTTTATTTTGTGTAATCTTGTCAAAAAAATATTCTTTGCAAAAAGTATTTTTAATTTTTTTTAAAAAAAGTTTCTTATGATTAATTAAAATAATTCATACAAAACTAATCAGGCTCTGGAGATTAAGATTCCAGACTGATTAGTTGATCAATATGGCTAAACAATGAGTAATTAAAATAAAAAAACAACAAGAAAATAAAGAAATATAAATTTTAATTAAAAGAATTTAGAGATAAAATGTATTGATAACATGGTTGAAACTCTAGCAAAGGTGGGATCAGAGTAGTATAAAAAGCTGACATTTTCTATTGTGAGATTAGTTTTAGATTATTATTAGATTATTGTTCTATTGAATTATTAAAGGGAAAAGAGTGGCTAGATCTGAATTCTGATGTCCCCCACTTGTCTCCTGTGTGCCATTAGCCAAATGCTGTGGTAATTTACTATGACTTGCCTTCTGCCAATATTTCAACCCACCCTGCCAAATTAAGTAAACCAGACATGCCATAGGACAATTAATCAAGAAGCTTCATATCTGACTGAATCCGAAAAAAGAAGGATCACCCACATACAAAAACCAAGGACTGTGCATAACCCACTTATGGATACCAAAGGCTGTATTCAAGCCACTCATAGAAACCATAGACTGTTTAAACCACTTATGGAAATCAGAGATGGTGTTTAAACTACAGATATACTTCAGAAATTGTGCCCTACTTATCCTAGGTAAATACTTATTGATGTCATTATTAAAACTTTTAAATTTTATCTGGAATGGAACTTTATATATCATTCATAAGCATGCATATTTGTTAAATGTATAATATCTCTTATGTGTTTATATTTTATTATTTTTCTTATTATTATTACATTTATTATTATAATTATTATCTTTTAATAAATTTGTGTAAATTATTAAATGTAATTTTACATTTCTCTCTCTCGATTCATCTAAGTAAGTGTGTAGCCAGCTGGACTCATGTTAAGAACTAGCCATGGGTTAAGCACTCGAAATATGTTGATGACATTTTATGGGTTTAAGTGTAAGTATTGGATGGTGCCTTGGGTTTAAACCCATTCTAAATAACCCCATGAGGTGTTTCATGTTTCATGCAACCAGGGAGCTACCATGACTAGAAAGATGACTATCAGTTTAATATTTTTATTAAATCTCGGTCTGGGGCTATGAGTAATATGTGATTATTAATTATATTTACTCCTCTGCTTGAATAATGGGTCTATAAAAGTCACATTGCAAATTAATATGATTTTTATAAGAATAGAATAATAAGTAATTAGACTTAAGAATAAATAATTGAAAGTTTAAAATGAGAATGTATAGTTAACTAAATTCCCATTACAATATATATTCTCTTTTTTGCAATGGTTTAATTACCAATTTATAATTTAATAAAGCATAATTTATTGCAATATATAAATAAAGATATTTAATAGCTTTATTTTACTCTTTTTCAATAGTCCATTTCAAACCATTTTACTTCTTTAACTCATCTACAAGACACTTTATACTATTGATATGTCTGCAAACAAAAACATCATCAACATACCTTTGATAATTTGAAAAAATATTATTTCCCTTTTCTTGTGCTCACTTTAATATGTATTTATAAATGTTTTGAACATTTAATCAAGAAAAGATTATACAGTTGTTATTATTATAATTTTCTGAGCATGCTTTCAATGTTAATGGTCAGTGTCACATCTCTCATCTTTTGCTGCAGAAAGCAATGCCACATTTAAATAAAATGTGTGTCACATAAAAGACCTATTTATGTATCCCATTTCATTGACAAGGAGACATGCATGAGTGAGAATGCAATCATGCTTTTGACTCAGTGTGAGTAAAAGTGGTTTGTTCTGAGCAAGATGATAGAAAATCAAATTTCATAGTGAAACAGTGTGATTTATTCATCAGCCTGTTTCACCTACTATGTTTCATAGTAGTATATTTTCTCTAGTATAAACCCATCAAAGTCCATGAATATTAATTAATTTAATGCTAAAATATCTATATCATAAATTTACATATATGTGCATGTATTTGTATCTGCATGCACATATAATAGCATATTAATGTTTGTATGCATATAATATATATGCATTTATAAATTTTTATTTATAATTTTATACATAATTTTTATTTGTAAATTTTCATAAAATTTTATGTAAGTGCATGAACATTGTTATATTGATGTAATTATCTATCTATATATATATATAGATTTTACTGTGTATTTTTTTTCTTTCTGATGAAAACCAGTCCTCTGGTTGAAATATAATATTATTATTATAAGTCTTTTTTTTGTTTATATATATATATGAAAGAAGCCATAATGCAATAGATTTAAAAGCATTACAACTCTTATAAATTAATTTAAATTTGCATTATTTTTAGTTAAAAATTCTTTATTAAAGGCATTCGTATATAAAATTCAATTTCTGTGGTAGTCCCACACACATATATATTAAAATGTTTACAAACTTAAATATCTTTTAAAAAAAAATCAAAGGTTACAGAATTCTCAGAAATACTTCTCATTAATCAAAAAGTAAACTGAGAACTAAAATTTTACCATGCTTTAAAAATAATGTTAACAAAACAAAGGCAAATCATTAACCTGGTCCACCTTGTCTGTACCTACAGCTGAATCTTTTATCTTTGTTAAAATTAATGTGGGCCATTAAAATCTAAAAAAAACTTGAGACCAAAGATTGTAAAATTGAAAATTAAAAGTCATAAACAACTTTTACTGGCTTGTGAAGGGTAAGAAAGACATTTTATAAAAAACCCTGGTTTTAATAAAAAAATAAGCTAACTCTTAATTGTGCTCAGATGCAGCCAGGTGCTATGCCAAAATTTATGATGAAGAACCAAAGCTAGAAGGCCTACTCTGCCTTTTTCCTTGTGAAGAAAATTGGTCTAGAAGCCTGTCAAATCCACCAAGAATGAAGCAGCCCATCCATAAAATTGGAGTGCCTTGCCATGCAGCCACAGCAGCAAGAAGATGATCGGTAATCTTTCACAGAGCTGTTAAACTAAGTTTATTAAATCTACTCTAAAGCTAGCTATTCTATAAACATGCACAAAATATAAAACTAAATAAATAATTAAAACTGTGTAATGTATTTTTACTTGTTGATTTAAATATCTTAATGTAGCCTTATTTAAATGATAATGTAAACTCATGCCTAATTAAAAGTTAATTAATAATATTTTTGTAATTATGATAACTCTCTTAGTTATTATTATAATTTATCCAATCTGTGGTTATGCCTTCCTTACTTTGTTTTTTTATTTGATATTACGTTAATTATGCTGTGCCATCGCTCAAAGTGGGGATTATTAAATACTATAACAGTAGATAGATAATGTGACTTTCTCAATAATCTGAAACTGCTTTTTTAGCACATAAATAAATCTCCAGTCTAAAAACTGGTTTTATATATGTTGATCTACTATGTTTTAGCTTTGTATAATCAGGTTTGCACATTAAATGATTGCATTTAGTTAAATAATAGCAAGAATGATATTTGAAACATATTATAAGTAACTAGATAGGTCCTAAATATGCTTAGCCATCCTTAGTTTATTATAAACTATATAGATTTAACTGTAAACTAGATCATTTAATTAACCCCTTTTAGCATGTTTAAGTGTGCTAATTATGAACAGGCATACAGTAGTTTCACAGATCGAAACTAAAGATTTAGCACTTGAATATTTTTAAGGTTTATATGTTAGAAAATGTTGCTAATGTGTCTTTATGAAGCACATCTGTGGCCTTGCTATGTGTATTTCTTATTAGATTGGGCTTTGGTGTAAGGACTATTCATTACTCTTAGGTTGGACAGATTTTTTTATAAATGGACTTAGGTTTTAGGGGCCTCCACATTATCTTATTTTAGAACTGAAACATGAGGGTCCAGATTGTTGTCTAAGCTGGTATGACCACCCGAATTGAACATTCATGTATTTTGTAATAGCAAGTCTTCCAGTCCACAGGAAACTGAGTACTTGGTACTGAATCCTATGAGTAATTACATTTTTAAGTCACAACCATTATTCAGTTTATGTAGCACCATAGTCTCTGAAGCTGCTACAAAGAGCCAGTTCGTTTTTCTTTATATTAGTCCATTCAGCATTGATGTGAACCTAGGATCTAGTTTATTTATATGATCTACATAGGGATCACACATCATGTGATTAGGCAAGATTATTATATATGTGTACTTGGAAGTGAAACTTTATGATAAAAAAGCAATAAGGAAGAAAGCATGGGTAAGATACTTATATATTCTTTTATTATTAATATATACTTTTATTATTAATATATATGTTATATTAAAGGCAGTAAGAGTTATTAATTCAGTTGTAGGCAATATCATTGGTAAGGCAGGCAAGTTAGACTGTTTCTTCATTGGGGAGAGGGCAATTAGCTGTCATAAGGAGTATAGATAAAGTTAGCAAATATTAAATTGAATTTTCTTAAGGAAAAATTTTTGAAATGGATAGTAGCACAGAAAAAGGAGGGCTAGGGAAGATTCATGAAGAGAAAAAAGAGAGAGTAAGGCAGAGTCACAGAGAGAAGTAAAGACTCAAAGAAAGACACTCAGGTTGGGAAAAGAAATAGAAAAAGGCAGTAGTAGTTCAGAGGGGGAGAGGTAGAAGGGTATGCTAGTGAACAGTGAGCTATTAGACAGCCCCAGATATTCTAAGAAACTGATTAGTGTAACACCAGAACTGGCGACCAGAAAAAAAGTAAACATATCTGCTCTGTTCCAGAAAGAAAAGGATGAGAGTGAAAAAAAGGAAAGGGAGAGAGAAGGAAAGGAAAGGGAAATAGAAAAAAAGAAAAAGAGGAAAGAGGAGAAAAGGAAAGAGAGAGAAAAAGGGAAAAGAAAGAGAAAACAAAGGTATGAGTTATTGGTAGCTATATGCCATAGGATAGAAGAAAGAGACCAAAAGATGAGGGAGGAAAATGAAGCTAGAGATAGAGTGATAGGTAATCAATTCCAAGTCTTAGAAGAAAAGGTAGAAAACCTAAGAATAGATTGTTGAAAAGGTTACCTAGAGGCATACAATCAATTCCAAGGACTCTTGGATGACCATAAAGAGAAAACAACCGAGGCTTTGCAGGTATTGAAAGGGGAGGTTATTTTGATGAGAGATAAGGCAACCAAGTAAGAAGTTTCAATTCATGGGGCCATGTCTTGAATTTCTAGTGGTCTAAATGAAAGGAGGTATCAGGAGGAACAGGAAGACACTATTAAGGAACTTAAGGAGTCATGTTTAGAAATACAAGAACAGCTACATGAGGTCAAAGAGAATGTGGACCAAGGTGGATAAGTGGCCATAAAGGAATGAACAGAAATAAGGCGGGAGCTCCAAGGGCTGAAGGTTTGGATAGCTAAAGTAGAGAGAGTAGTAAAGAGACTTTTAAACTGTGTTCAAGGACTATAGATCAAGGCAGAGAGGAGACCCAGCCAGTCAATAAGGGAGTCAGGGTACAGACAGAATTAGTAGGGGTTGATAGTCAGGACAATGTAGAACCTGAGAGAAACTGGTAGCTAGGAGATAGTAGAGGGCCAGAAAAAATTTTGAATAGAGGAAACACCAGCACTGAAAGCATTGGGAGAGAAAACAGTGAATGAATCCCCATGGAACTGACTCCCAGTGCACCATCTTACTGGTCCAAATTGATCCAAGTAAAAGTATTTAGGGTGAATTGCAGGAAAGTCCCAAGACCCACATAGAGAGTTTAAGAGAACTGTTTAGATTCCAAAAGATGGCTCAGGCTGATCAAGCTGCACTTGCTACCCACTACCTACAGGGCTATGCAAAGTCTTGGTGGGCATGTTACATGGAGAAACCCATTACCTACAAGCATTGTTCAACATCACTGGTCAGAACTTTCTAGAATGAGGAGCAGCAAGATGGAATTTCCCAGGCTGTACTATGAGAGCACTATGGATCTAGTATTAAGGAAACCCATAAGCAGTTCTTTATGTGACAGGTGGCCCTGTTGTGATCACTGACTGCATTTCTGTTTACCAAAACACATCATAAGAGCCATCTGACAAAACATGTCGACTCAAGTACAACAAATGATGATGGGGTATTGTATATGCACCATAGAAGAAATGGCAGAAGTTTCTGACCACCATAGATTATACACCATTTCACAAGGAGCAGCGAGAGAATGTCAGCACCAGATGCCAAGACCAGGGTGAAGGGACCATATCAAAACCCAAGAATGGTAAACACCAGAGGGTACAATAAGCCATTTCCCTGTTTGGCCACCCATAGAATTAAAAGGGAGTGAAAACCCAGGTCCAAACAAACAGATACAAGACCCCAGATGAGAAGGATCCTTTGGGCCCTCATATTATTAACCTGGGATCATGGTGTTGTATAGAGGTAGAGTCTTTGGTCATGTCATCAATATATAATTGATCAAAGAGAGGCAAGTAGTGAATTGAGAAATACCTTCCAAGGGCAAATGAGCATATGTGAAGTTTAGAGCAATGGTCAGCTCACCATGAAACTCAAGCTATAATAAAAACCCCAGAGTCCACTTAAGCTAGAGGTTGATCTAAAGATCTGTTTTTTTCTCCAATATAAATAAAAGTAGATAGTTGTATAGTTTAGCATTCATATTGTATGTAGGCTACTATTTATATATTTTAGTATGAGGGAGTTTAAGTTTGGCAATATTTATTTAATCTTCTAGTAGGTGTTCTATAATTTATGTATTGGGTATGCTAAATCTTCAGGTATCAAGACAAGATAAATTAAATTTTAAACTTAAAGGAAGGGAAAAAAAGATTCATAATTGCTTAGTCTAAATTATAAGTAAATTCATTTTTTTATTTTTTATTTTTCTTCGATTTCAGTGAAGTGAAACAGTGTGATTTATTCATCAGCCTGTTTCACCTACTATGTTTCATAGTAGTATATTTTCTCTAGTTTAAACCCATCCAAGTCCATGTATATTAGTTAATTTAATACTAAAATATCTATAATAGCATATATTTACATGTAAATGCATGTATTTGTATCTGCATGCACATCTAATAGTATATTAATGTTTGTATGCATATAATATATATGCATTTATAATTTTTACTTATAATTTTATACATAATTTTTATTTCTAAATTTTTATAAAATTTTATTCAAGTCTGTGAACATTGTTATATGGGTGTAATTATCTACATATATATGCAAAAGAAGCCGTGGTGCAATAGATTTAAAAGCACTACAACTCTTATAAATTAATTTAAATTTGCATTATTTTAGTTAAAAGTTTTTTATTAAAAACATTTGTATATAAAATTCAATTGCTGTGGTAGTCCCACGTAGATATATATATATATATATATATATATATATATTAAAATGTTTATGAACTTAAATCTCTTTTTACTATTGGTTTAACTGTCATACAGTAATCCAGGATGCATTACTTTCTAGTTATTTTAAGATCAAAAAAACTGAACACACATTAAATCTTCATCTGTTTTTATTCATCTTAGGCCTTTTAAACCATTTAATTCTTTAAAAAACTCATTAATTGTATTTGGTTTACCACATACAAAAACATCATCAATATATTGATAATATACAGTAATATTTTTTTGATAATATTCCTTTTCCAAAATATTTTCTTCATATGTAGAAATTATAAAATTACATATTTGAGCAACAGTAAGTAAACCCATGGGCCATCCATTGCACATTTTATAAAAATCCTTAAAAACTGCGTAAATATTTTTATTGATGAAGTTTAATGTTTCATTTATAAATTTTATTATTTTCACATTAACATTTTTTAAACTTAATGTATTGGAAATAATTTCTCTCTCTCTCTCTCTCTCTCTCTATATATATATATATATATATATATATATATATATATATATATATATATATATATATATATATATATATATATATATCATCATTTCCCATTTCATCCCTGGGATGAGGTCTCTCCAAGTTTATCCTCTTCTCCGTCTTTACTTCTCTTCTCCACATCCCCCTGCACATTTTCTTATTTCATCCATCCATCTTCTGTGGTCTCCTTCTGGGTCTTTTACAATCTCTTGGAATCCAGTTTAAAATTTCAATTGTCCATCTTTATCATCTCTTCTAGCAATATGTCCAGCCCAACTCCACTTCAATCTTTTAATTTTTTCAATGAGGTCAGTAACACCTGTTTGTTCTCTTACCCATACATTGCTTCGATCTCTTCTTGTTACTCCCAACATACATCTCTCCATACTTCTTTGAGTGGTCTGAAGTCTCTGTATTGATCTTCTATTAAGTGTCCAAGTCTCAGATCCATAAGTAAGAACTGTAAAACACATTTGTTAAAAACCTTTCTTTTCAAACACATAGGCATATTTCCTTTTAGTATCAAGTTATTTCTACCAAAAGCACTCCAACCAAGTTTAATTCTATGATTAATTTCCTCCATTATGTTTCCATCTGTATTAATAATCTGACCAAGGTATTTGTAACTGTTAACTTCTTCTAATTCATCATAATCAATCTTTATTTTCATATTTTGAGCAAATCGATTAAACATTACTTTAGTCTTTTTAACATTTATCTTTAGTCCTACTTTCATCTGATAACTCCTGCAACATTTCCTGCAGCTCGGAAGCATTATTTGCAAAAACAACTACATCATCTGTGAAATCTAAATGACTTAAATAATCTCCATTTACTTTCACTCCTTTAGTTTCCCATTTTAATCCACAAAATACTTCTTGCAGCACTGCTGTAAAAAGTTTGGAGATATGGAGTCACCTTGTCTTACACCTTTCTCAATGTTGACTTTCCCAGTATCATTATGTAATCTAATTGTTGCTGTTGCATTTTTATAAATATTCTTTAAAATATGACAATATCCTGGATCTATACCTTGATGATCCAATGCTTTAATCACTGAAGAAATGTTTATAGAATCAAATGCCTTTTCATAATCTACAAATCAAAACATAATGACAACTCATATTCATTTGTCCTTTCTATAACTTCTCTCAATACTTGAATATGATCTACTGTACTAAAACCACTTTTAAATCCAGCTTGTTCTCTTGGTTGGTGAAAATCCAAGGTTCTCTGTAGACAAGTTGTAATTATCTTGGTAAAAATTTTATATAAAACTGATAAAAGGCTGATAGGTCTGTAATTTCTAATATCTTCTTTATCACCTTTTTTAAATATTAATATTATTACTGCATTCTTCCAATCATCCGGTACATCTTTATCATTTAGACATTTGGTATATAAGTTTGCTAATATTTTTTCTGTTTCTTCACCTGCTTCTTTTAATATATCAATTATAATTCCATCATTACCTGGAGCCTTTCCTTTTTCAACATTTAATTGCATTTCTCACTTCTTCATTTAAAATTCTGGGCAATTCGAAGATGTAATAGATATAGGAGGTACTTGTTCTTTATTACTATATAATTCTTGATAAAAATCTTCTACCAATTTCATAATGTCATCCCTCTTTTTAGTAATAATTCCATCTTTTTCCTTATTGCAGATATAAATTTCCTACCAATACCAAAATGTTGTTTTACATTCTTAAGACTTTTATTTTCTTCTACAGCTTTTCTTGCTAGTTCACAGTTATACTTTCTTATATCATTTTCAACTCTTTTCCGCACCATTTTACAAAATTCGAGATATTCAATTCTTTTTAATGCATCATTCTTGCATATCTTCATATTCCTTCTTTTCTTCATAAGTTCTCTAGTCTCAGTAGAAATTTTATTAGTCAATTGCTGCTTTTTTCTACCAGCTATCTTTGTTGCAGTTTTTAAAAGTGTATCAGTTATTTTCATATTAATTTCATTCAAATCTGAATCATGTTCAAAATCTAGTAATACTTGAAACCGATTTGTAAGTTCTAATTTAAATTCATTAGAATGTTTCTGAAGATTAGGAATATCAACTGTAAATATAGTTTTCCTTAATAATTTTTGTCTCTCTAGTTTTACATTAACATGTATCTTACCCCTTACTAATCGATGATCACTTCCTGTGTTAAATTTATTAAGAACATTACAATCTTGAAATATGTATTTCCTGTTAGTCAAAATATAATCCAATTCTGCTGTACCTTCATTTGGATGCTTCATGTCCATTTCCTTTTAACATTTTTCTCAAAAAAAGAATTCATAATATAAAGTTTTTCCTTCTCTGCAAACTCCACAAGTCTATGTCCTCTCTCATTTCTATTACCATAACCAAAATTACCTACAGCAATTTCATCTTTCATTTGTCTACCAATTCTAGCATTAAAATCTCCCATAACAATTTTAAAATGTTGTTTACTTTGATCAAAAGCTTTGTACATCCATATAAAAATCTTCTACTACTTCATCACTGTGAGAACTTGTTGGGGCATAAACCTGAATTATCTGCATTTGATATCTGCTATTAAGTTGTATAACTAATCTTGCCACTCTGTCTGATACACCATCAATCTCCACAATATTGTTCTTCCCTTTTATTTATAATGAATCCTACTCCACTTGTATTTCCAATATTTGTGCCTTTATAATAGAGCATATGTCCACTTTTAAATCAATTGTCTCTTCACCTTTTCTTAACTTCACAAAGTCCAATAATATCCCATTTAATATAAGAGAGTTCTTCTTCTAATTCTTGCAATCTTTCTTCATTGAAAGTGATCTGCAGTTGTATGTACCTAAATAAAAATCGTCATCAAATGGCAGCTGGGTCCGCCTCCAGGATATTCTTAGCACCCTCCGCTGGCCACCAACCGCTGCCTTGGTTGGTGACTTTACACCTCCTGGGATTAAGGGCATGTTATTTTTGTCTGTCATAATTGTATAATTGGGAAAAATCTTTATCATTTACACAAACATTCATTCTGCCTTATCAGGCACTGAGAAGAAAGACCATGGTGTTTCTTGATCTTAAACTCAGAGGTAAAAAGCCAATAAACTCACCACACTGGCTAATGCGTGTTGGTAAGCAGCCCATCCATGTTCGTATACTATATGAATAAACATATAGTAATAACAGCTGCAACGACAAGAACGTATGGAGTGGACATTAGGAATTCGCCCTGCTCAGTTCCTTTAAGGCCTCCAAGAGGAATCAAAGGGTGCCCTTTTCTATAGGTCAGAATCAGCTCATTACAGTAAATTATTAAAAATTTTAAATTTTGAAATATGTTCTCCTGATATGTTAGTTATATTTTGTTAATAATATCTTAAAGTACAATTTAAAGCTAAATGAAAATACATAATGCATAAAAGTGTAATGAATAACCTTAAAATGGTTAAATAAAGCTAAATATATTATTACATATGGTTGCAAAAGCTGGCCATAATAAATAACACAGCTATAAATATTTAAAAGTATGTTTAAAAAATTCAATTTTGATAGTTTAAAACTTATAGTTAAATAAATGTTATATTTATTTTTATAAATCATATTTAATAATTATATTTAATATATATTTTAAAAGTAATTTTTATGGTAGTGAAAGTTATATTTAATTCTATATTTTCTAGATTATTCTTCCAAATTTTATATTATTGTATTATTTGATTAAATATGACAAGTGTTGCAATTTATTATTTATTCCCAGACAGAAAATTGGATGCTGCTTGTATTGGTTATATTAGTCATGTGACCTGTATAATAGTTATACATGCTTGCTAGTATTTATTAGTAAAGTTCAAAATATTTTAAAAATTGCATTATAGAATTGGATGTAATTATTATCTATCATAAAAGCAAATAATAAATATTAATTTAACTATCGTATAAAATGTTTTAAATAATGTAATAAAGATGAGTACAGTTAATAAAAAAGTTAAATATTTTGTTTTAAAGTGAACTAGATAAATTAAATATTAAGAGTGGGATAAATTCATTAAATATTGTTTTAAAAAAGTCATTTTAAATATTTAATTGATTTAGTAAAGTAATAATTGATTTGGAATTAATATTTTAAATAATAATTTTAAAGTTATAATACATCATAATTTTTTTTATTTTGAAATTTAATAGTGTAAGTTTGTAACATTATGCAAATTTGGTATCAAACCAAAAGAATCAACCAATAGAATGACATATTCTCTAGGTTATAAATACAGATTGCACGGGGGGTATCAGTGGTGATTAAAATGTATTAAAGGTAGCAGAGATCATATCAAGGTGATGGTAATTTTTTAATTTTATTATTTAGTCAATTTTTAGTGCTCTCGTACAATTTTATTTGCAAAGCTAATAGGTTATTATTATTTTAAAAAGTATTTGCAAAAAGAGAGTGTAAAATAAAAATATTTATTATAACTTTATTCAATATGCTCTGCTAATTTTAAAAGTCTTTTGCCAGTCATATTCGTCAAAATCTAATATATAACTTCGCAATAATAAAATGGATATACCAATAAGGAAAACGTATTCAACTTATAATATTTTTAAAATGAGTATAATATTTATTAATGCAGTTTCAATAATATTGAACAAGAGGACTATTCAAATGAATAAATTAATTTTATGGACATTGTTGTATGGGAAACTCATTAGAAAAACTGTTTGCTGATTAAAGGTAAAGTCACATTATTTTATATAGCAAGATAAGTCTTGTCCAGTATTAATAAGCAATAAGACAAGTATACTTTGTAATAAATTTATGGAAATATTATATTATAAGAGTAAATGTTATATCCTTTTTGAAGGAAACATTTTAAAATATTTTCAAGAAATTATTTTAAAAAAAGACTTACAAAAAATATTTAGAAAAGTGTATGTTATTAAAACCTGAACAATATATAGGTTATACGCATTCGTGAAAAATTATTTTAAAGCTGATAATTTAAGCCATAATGAAACAACCACTGAATAGGTAATAAATAACAATAAATTTCTTTGAAGAAGAAACCTATAAAGAAAATGAACATGTTAATAAATAAAATATGGAATTATGGAAATATTTAAGATTGTGCAAATAATTTATCCGGATAGTTCAAGCTAAGCCGATATGGAATACTATAGTATAGAAGCTTCACAGGATTATTTTTAGTGTTATGATTTTAATAATCATCATTATGGACTATAGAAGTCATAAACTATTATTCTATTAACTATTCCAGAATAGATTGATGATTATTTTATTTAATTTTTCAAGATTTTAAGACGTCAATATTTTTTTTTTATTATTCATTTTTTAAACCTGAGATTTTCATACTGGAAGTTTGGACGATACTTACTGCAGGAAACGTATTGTCTTATTCATCATCATAGCAACAGGGGAGGTTGTAGAAGTACTCTTGAAGAGAACATTTTTTTTAAAAAAAACTTTTGCGAAAGAAAATGGAAATATTTGGACTTATAAAAAACATTCATTTTTCAGCTGAAGTTATATAACTATGATTTTCATTTATTACTATTTATTTTAAATGTAAATTTTCTAGTTTATAAGAGTAGGGACATGAACATTAATCTATTGATAATATTATAATCCTATAATATAATAATTTAATAATTTAAATAAGAACATTTTAAATAAAGGTATGGATGTATTTTCATGTATGCATTGTATCTAATTGATGGAAAACCGAAGACTGCATAGGTGGTAACAAGCTAATATCACTTGGTAATAGTTAATGAATATTGATATTTTATGATGTATATTTTGTTTTCTTTTTAGATTGCCTATGAATTATAATGAATGGAAGTATAAATGTTTAATTATATGTAAATGCATTTTGTACAACACTTTAAAATTATGAGACTAGGATTTATTTTGGGAATATGCATACTATAATTTTATACTAGTAATAGAACACAACCTAATGATAAATATTTATGTGATTCTTTTAAAAATTTTCATATTATTGGATGTTCCAAGGATTCATATTACAAGTTTGTATATGTTTTAGAATATAGAATAAGAAAGTAAGCAGACTTTTCTTATGGATCAGTGAGATCACTCTAATTATAAATGAATTTTATTTATTGTTTTGAATATGCAAGATAGTTATTTTGTCGATGTAAGATATGATAAATCTTTTAGGAAATAATGATAAGATAGTGGCTTGGTAGTAATATGGTGAGCATGAACCCAAGATGATGTTATAATAGGATGTGATGAGGGAATATGAATAATATTTTATAATCTTTGTGGATATACAGTACAGTTAACAATGCCCTGTAACTGATATATTTACTTTGGACAATGTCTATTTTCTTTTAGTATTGATGTTTTAATAAAACTGAAGGAATAGCTTGACATCATTAATAGTATTGGAGGACTTTGGACAAATAGGTCATGCCTCTATTTCTTATAGATACACTGTGCCATGATATTTTTTGATTAATGCTATGAGTTATACTCGAGGTTTTCTTCCCTAGATCCTACACATCTATTCGCTATCTAGATTTCCAATGTAACTACATCATACAGTATGATATATTTTAAAAGAAATAATGGATAATTTAGAGTTTAAGATATGCTATAGTTTGAATGAGATAAGTTCATTTACTTAGAAGAAGTAGAATTTGTATAAATTGGAATTGAAAATCCAATGGATCCTAAAAGGGAAAAGAATCATAAAATGGTTTTTTTGGATTTTATTTTGGAAATAAAACAAAGTTGTTCTTTGAAATGTTAAATAACTTTTAAATGCTTTATTTTGTTTTAAAATAAGTATAGCATATTTTTGAAAATATAATGTTATAAAGTAAAACTATATAAATAATAAGCATAGGTATAATTTTGTATTTATTAAATAATAGGGAATATATCGGTAATTACAACTATATAGTATTAAAGTAATATTAAATGGGGGTAGATTATATTTAATAAACATAGTGTAGTGAACAATGATATCCACAAAATCTAGTAATGAATTATTAGTAGATATTTTATATGACATCTTTTAACATTGCAAAGTGAAAATTGTTAATTTTTTAAAAGATCCATATTCACGATAATGTTATTTTTATGTTTTTCCGTAGTATGTTTCTATGGATGTTTTTTTTAGAAAAAAAAAGTATAGTTAAATAATATTTAAGGATAGGATTTTTTTTTTTTAATAAAAATAAATAAATGTAATTTATCATAAGTTTAATTAGAAAGAGATAAATAAAATGGTATTATTTTATTATTATTATTTTAAGTCAGAATGAAGACTTAAATAAATTCTAGATTGTTTTAATAACTAAGTAATAAAAAAATGTAGAACAGTGTAAATTGAGGATATCCAATGTAAATATTGTAAATAAATTGTTTATTTTATTTTATTGTTATAATAAACTTTGTTAAATTTGTTTTCAAAATTTGTGTGTCCTGACTGTTTCATTTTCCCATTACACTGCATGAGATACCCAGAATAACAGAAACAAACATATAATTTTGCACAGAGATAAATAAAGAATTATTTTAAAAATTCGAATATTTTCTTGGTATTCATTTAATTAAGTAATCATATTTTACATTATCTTATGGTCATAAATTAGTTATCATAATAGTACATTGAATTATATGCTATCCATTGCCACACACCTTTATTTGTCAGATTATAAATGCTACCACATTTTCTTACATTATTATATGGAAATAAAAGATTACATCATAGTATTTTATTATTTTATTATGGTAATAAAATTATAGTGAAGAAAAGATACATAAAAGTTAGTCCATCCAATGAAGAGTATTATTATTATTTATTAATATTAGTAATAGTTAAGTGTAGTAGAGTATGACATAAAAATCCCTTCTCATGTTTTACTACCATGATTTAATTATCTTAGAATAATTTTATGAACCTGAGATTTTATAGAGTTAAATTATTATAAATAAGAGATTAAGATTTAATTATTAGTTTAATCTTAATGAGTAAGATTTATTAAAGTCGTAAGAATACTATAAGTTTATTATTTAAGATAGTGTTCTTCTGCCATTGAGGTAGTATCCTGTGGGATATTGGCTCAATGTAATCTTTCTTGTCACCTGTATATTTCACTTCTAAGTCTCATGATAAATAAATATTTATTTATTTATTTTATAAACTGAACCTTTTCGTTATTTTGCTAATAGAATGTTTTAATATAATGCAGGATATTTTATTTATTAATTATTTGCATTGAACCAAATGTAATCATTAACTGAGCTAACCCATTTTTATTTAATATTTATATTGCCCGGAAGTGAGATGCACAAAGGCAGAGTTAGAATATATATATATATATATATATATATATATATATATATATATATATATATATATAGCGTATTACTGCAGTTTTATTGATGTCAAATGTGCCTCACAACTTTGAGACAAATTTATTTAATGAAATAATTTTTATTAGTCATTCTTTAGACTAGAGATTTTCCAATAATGAATGATATTTCTGTAGAACAATTTTCACTAAAACACTCTCACGCAAGATAGGGACTGGTTTCTATCTGTTTTTAACACCTTGTGGAGGGATGTAATCATAAACATATGACCAAAGACAAGTGAAAAAGATCTATGATCCTCAAGATGTACATTTCATGCTGAATCAGCACTCATCCATTGGCTTAAACCACAATCTCTTACACATATCTTTATCAGTGTTCAGTAGTTCAATATATATATATATATCAAATTATTACCGTTTTATTGATAAGGGTCAAATGTGCAGCTCTTACAACATTGATATAAATCATTTAATGAAAGTATATTAATAATTTTATTAGTTATTCATTAGACTAGAGATTATCCAATAATGAATAATATTTCTGTAATGTAAGTTTCACTACACCACTCTCACACATGGTAGGAACTAGTTTTTACCATTTTAAATAAAACTAGTAATTTTCTATCTACATGTTACACTAAACATTGATAAAGATATGTGTAAGAAATTGCAATCTGACTGATAATTTCTGGTTCAGCATTAAATGTGTATCTTGTGGGTCATAGATCTTCTTCACATGTCTTTGGTCATTATTACATTCCTCCACAAGGTGTTAAAAATAAATAGAAACCAGTCCCTACCTTGCATGAGAGTGGTGTAGTGAAAATTACACTATAGACATATTATTCATTATCTTACTATGTAGTTTTGGTTAGTGTTTGCCCACATCTACATGTCATTCATTTATGAAGTCGATTAATGCATTAGCCATGAATTGTCCAGATTCTGTTGATGAGCCTCTAATAATGACTAGAAAGATCAAATCCAAGTTGACTTTACTGTTAAATATGGAAAAAGAAATTTGTTAGGATCCTTATAAGAAGTTCATTTTTATGCCATAATTTTTTAGTTTTGTTTTTAATTGAATACCAAGAAAGAGATATGCTTTTAAAACAAATCTTACTTGATAAAACTATGTCATAAGTTATTAATAAGTTTGATCTAATTATCAGTTTTTTATATACTTTCTGTGTGGCAACTTCTCTTTTCGTATAGGATGGAGGAATATATGAAAGAACAGAAAGACAAGCAACAATATTTATGCTATATAAAAGAGAATTAAAGAAGTTCAGTAGATCTAAGATAGAACATTTCTATCAAGACTATATCATATTAACTTTTAAAGTCATTAATCTGTTTGGATTTGTAGAGGTCTCTACTGTCACATTTTAGGTGCCACATAGTCTTAAGGTTATATAGCCTTAACATAAATTACTTAATGTTCTTTAATAATAAGAATAATCTTAAATAAGCATTAATTCATACATTTAGCTTTTAAAAGTAAATAATATTATAACTTTACATAAACTGTAATATTTTATATAGTAAATAAAAGATTTATTTACCCAAACATTGAAATTTTTAAACAGACTTTTATACTGGTTAACAAAATTAAAGAATCCATTATTAATATTAGCGATATTGAAATTGGATTTGAAAGTTTACAAGCTTTAATCAACTTATTACATTAACGTTTTATATAGTGTAATGGGATCTAAGGTTTTGCGGAGTTTTTACATTTGAAGTAAAGTCTGTTCTTGGATTTAGGAGTTTGTAACAAAAACTTTACCGGTTTCTTATTACTATTTTCTTTTACTCATAACTTAAGTTATTATCTTATAATTTACTTTACAACCCTGTTACCCAAGCAGAGGAGTGAACTTGATTAATATTTACATATTAATCATACCCCTGGCCAGACTGAGATTTGATAAAAATATTAAACGACTGTCCCTTCTCCAGACCGAGGTAATTCTTTCTGGCTGCATAAAACGGGAAACATTTCATAGGGATATTTATAATGAGTTTAAACCCTAGGGTGCCATTTAGTCAACTAGACTAGACCACAAAAGACATGACTAGCTATTAAAAAACATGAAATCAGCATTACAGAATATTTAAATAAAATTGTCTATTTACTTGTAATTAAATTGAGCGAGAGAAACGACACTAATAATTTACAACAAATTTATTAAATAATATAACATATGTAATAAGGGATAGTCAAAACAAAACAAAATATGAATACTTCTGAATGAGTTATAAAGTTCTATTTAAGATAAAATTTAAAAGTTCAATACTGGTATTAAGAATTCAAAGGTTTTATTAATGACATCAATGAATATATTAACTAGGTCTAAATACAGTTTCTGTTTTTTCATATGGTGATCACCCCTGCCTTCTGATCCAGTCAGATTCATGGTAGGTGAACATTTTAGTATTCAGATGCTTATTCTTTTCTATGCATCCTATGGCATAAACTGTGTCTATTGATTTGGCATGGTAGGTTCAAACATCAGAAAAAATGAAAGACAAAGTAATATTACTGTATCTGGCTATTGGCACACAGGAGACAGCGAAGAAAAAATGAACAAACACCCAGCTTTCTCTCCTAACATGATTGTAAAAAGATGGTTTCATCTTGCTGGGCTTCATTGTTTTGGCTGCTTGTAGATTTTGTTCAGTGCTGCTGGCTGACCTTGGTTAACTCTCTGCTCAACTACTGTTTTCTATAAAATTCTCTGGATAATCTTCTTGAACAATCTGAATCATCTGAATAACAACAGTAGGGAATTTTAACTTTTTATACACTCTGACTTCATCCCTGCTCAAGTTTTCACCCACATTATCACTTCATTTGATCTTTTTTTAATTAGTAACATTTTACATTTCCCTATTTTTCTATTTTAATTACAACAAAATCAATTCTCTATCGTTTATTTAATCATTCTGGAATCTTGATCTGCAGAACCTCATTAATCTTGTACAAATTGTTTCAATTAATTATAAACTTTTAATTAAAAGTGCTTTTAATCAAAAGTACTTTTGAAAGAATTATATAAAAATAGAATACACAAAAAAAAGAAAAGAAAGATAAGTTATAATTAATATTTTAATTTATTTCCCTATATGTGTACTTTTCTTTTTATTTTAACTTTTTCTTTTTCAAACAATTAAATATGGAAATATATAATTTTATTTTTCTATTTTATTTTTAAAAAAATTACGTAACTCAAATATATATACTCAATGTTTATATATACACATTGTTACAATAGAGAGTTTTGGGTAATTTCATTTAAGTAATGATTAAGCAACAATTATTTTTCAAGATATTTGACATTTGACATTATATAATTTGCAAAGAATTATTAATGTTATATATTTGAATCCTCTTAGGGTATATATGATATTTTAATATTAATGTTTTCATGAATCAAACCTACTGATGTATATTACAGTCATATATTTTTAAACCATAATACTTTATTAAAATAATATTTTTCAGGAATTAAAAAAAATTGTGTGATATCGTAGAATTAAATGTGAATAGAATGCTTTTGGTAAAATAACTTAATATTAAACGAAAATATGCCTAGAATTTGAAAAAGATTTTTAGCAGATGGGTTTATCTTACAGATCTAAGACTTGTACACTTAACGCGCGGAAGAACAATATACATATTTCAGAACACTCAATGAAGTATGGAAAGATGTTTGCTATTAGTAACAAGAAGGGATTTTGGTGTGGAAGAGTTCGAAGGACAAATAAGTGGGTGAGAGAACAAACATGTACCAATATCATTTTTGAAAGAATTGAGAGATTAAAATAAAGTTGGAGTGGACATATTGCTAGAAGAGATGATAATAGATGGACAGTTGCAGTCTTAACTGGATTCCAAAAGTTTAGAAAAGACCTAGAAAAAGACCACATGTGAGATGGATAGTTAAAAAGTAAGAATGTTAGTATGATGTGGAGAAAAGGGACATGAATAAGATAAACTGGATTAAATTCGGAGCGTTTTTCATCTTGCACTGGTTCGATAATGGTCAAAAATAATGCTTATGATGATATCGTCATACTATAAGAAAAAGGAAAGCATAGGCATTTTAATTTACATATTTTACTTAATCATAGTCTTTTGAATTTTAAACATTTAAACATTTTAAATTTGACAATAATTTGAACTGGGTTAGCCACAAATTAGTTTTAAAATATAAATATTGATGAAATATACTTTAGCAAAACGTCTAGACCTTTTTTTAATTAATAACATTGTGAAAGTTTATCATTTTAATCTCTCTAATAAATCGTACATCTCACTACAAATGAATAATTAATTCGTACTCATTTAAAACATATTACTTAATACTTAATGATAAATTTCCAAATCGACCATCTCACTTGAAGCTATTTAATCAACTTGAATTTAAATGTTGAACACATTGAATAATAAAATCTTTAAAATTATTTGATTCAGTTAGTTTTATTCAAATTAAACATATCGAATTCTTAATTGATACATATATAATTCACAAAAATGAATTCAATTTAACTGATTTGATGAAATACATCTTTCATTACTATATAAAAATTATTGATAGAATTTAAATTATATTTTTTAGTATATGTTAAATAAATGTGTGCAACATATTCACTCATTTACATATATATTTAGTCGATTTTTATATATTAAATTTATTTTTTCTTCTTCTATCTTATATATAAAATCCCTATTTTCTTGATGTCTGATTGATGAAAGTATGTTATCTACAAGGCTATCACATGATCCATGTGAATGTTTGTCTGCAATGCTGCCATGTGCCAAATCCACAACCAATTAAAAAATATTACGTTTATGCACTCAAAAAAATCAGCACATGTGTTTTTAAGTACAGAAGTATAGTATTTAAATCAAAAAGGAAATGTGATTGCAGTACATAAATTCATGTTTGAAATGTGATATTTAGTGAAGTGGAAAAAAGTAGATGCTATAATAACTATTTACAATTGGTTTTGGATAGCATTATTATGTTAGTAACTCTGTCATTAATAAAAATGCTCAGAAAAAAATCATTATGCAAATATATAGAGTATACATATGCATTCTAATCATGCAAATATCTACTCCTTATGCAGATATATGCAGATTATGCTGATGCAAATAAAAAATTACTGAAAATGGTCAGAGGTAGAGGATGAACAGTTGTTTAGAGTATTCATACAGTGCTGAGAAGAGAGGATGAGAGTAGAGCAGAAGAATTAACCCCTAGAGATGATGATGACTATCTACAGTGATTACAACAGTGTTTAATAAAAAAGAAATTTCCAGTAAGCTGGTTGTATGGATTCTTATTTATTTATATAAAGTTTATAAACTTTGATTTGTTAAGATAGATGGTGTGGAGAGTGGGTCATGTGAAAGTCTGTGCTCATACCCTGTCTATTAAGATTTACAAGTGTTCATTGTAGTTGAAATATTGATGCATATTGAGCTGGTAATAATAAGATTGCCCTTGGATGTAACAGATTGTCACAATCCAACAATTTGAAAGTACTGGAAAAAAAGAGATAATAGTGAGGAGTTAATAAAGAGAAACTAAAAGACACTGCAAAATACTTCTACGACTGACTTTGATGTGATAAATACAATGGATGTTAAATCTATTTTGTGCATGCATATATATATATTGTAACGGATATAGATATTTTATTATTAATTTTTTTTTAGTTTTTATTTTATTTATATTTATTTAGATATTTACGGAATAAATTCTTTTCTTTTTATCTTTAAACCTTTAACCTTTCAACTTTATATTTTATTATCAAAACTTTATTAGTTCAATCTTTGTTTTCTTATTTATTTATATTCGATCATCTGTTATATCTTGGTGATCCCTGACGTTACAATACAAGCAGAGAGCAAATACAGCTACAAATTTAACTTCATATCTGTATTCTTGATCGAACCCGAAGCAATACGAACATATTGTCTCGACATTATTTTTCCCGATCAAGAACTCTCGGCTGCTGAACAAAGCAAACTATTCCTAAGAATTTTAACAAATGTCCAGCGCTTGCTATTTATTTTTTATAATTTTGAGATTATCACAAACAAGCAGCACACAAATGCTTTAAAATAACTTTACTCTTTAATCAATAAGTTAACAGATTTTCCCCCTCCCATAGCTTGGTGATAGGAGAATAAAGCAAGTATAAGCAATTTAAGAATAAAATTATGTTTAATAACGCACACACACATATAAAATACATAATAATAATAAAAAATACACACTTATATTAAAATACATAGCAATAAAAAATAGAATAAAATACATTGAATATTTAAGTTACGTATTAAGCTCTCCTGAAGTTCTATTGGGCAGTGTTCTAAATCTATTAAGATTATTCCTTCCAAATTATCTCTTATTGTCTAGTTCTTCCCTTTTTTATTTATTTATGAAAATTAAAAAAAACAGAAAGTGCATGCATGCTTTGGTTACCTAGGTTTTTTTGTAGTTGTTTCCATTTGCAGTCTTCCCAAGTGCTCGTTACCATCCTGGGGGAGATCATCCCTTTTTTTGTAGAGATGGTATGTCCTCCACCAAGTGTCAGCTGGATTGGATCCTCATGGAATATAATTTTCTTACTTTCTCACCTCAGTCTTAATTCTTCTCGGTTCCTTAAGTAGACTTAGGTCATTCATTTACAGAAGCGGCGGTCTCTCTGGCAGGTCAGGCATAGCTGTTAATCATCATGAGTCAGTGGTCAGATGGATCGAGTACAAACCCAGCCCCCTTAACACCACTAGCCATGCACTTCTTTCATTTCTTTCTTTTTTTGCTGCTGCTAAATCTCTACTCATAATGATCTAGCTAAGTGTAATTCTTTTCTTACTTTTCTTTCTTTTGTCCATTGTTTTCTGTAAATTTTTAAATTAATTCTTATCAGTGGAAAGACATATCTTTAATTAGTGGAGAATGTATATCTAATTAGTCAAACTATAATTATAAAAGAATTTTTTCCTTCAGATCCATTTCTCATTGTTCGTGAAATTTAATCAGTCCAACATATTTTTCACATCTCTATTATTACAGCCATATTGTTTTTTATATTATATATTTCATTTATTTTATTTTTTATTTCAAGTTTATAATTCATTTTTTTCTTCAAGGTTACAATTTATTTATCGTATGACAATATATCTTAAAGAGAAAAAAAAATGCATTTCTTTATGCATCCCCTCCCTTTCTCTTATAATAAATCAGAAACAACTTCCAAACATTGAGCTTTCATAGTTTTAAAGAAAGAGACACATTTCTTTATACACCCTCCTCCCCTTCTCTTACTATAAAAAAAATCAAAAGTAATTTCAACATTTTGCTAAATCTCAATCTTTTATTCTTTTCTTTTTAAATTTTAAGTAGCTAACTTATCTATCCTTATTAATAAATATATACATGTGGCAACAATTTTATGTGGTCATCACATTACATTCCACCCATTTTTTGAGAATTAAAATCGGGTTGAATCTTAGTCTGAGATGAGAGCTTATTTTAATTCTTCGCTCTTAGCCATTACTTCTGTTTATATTAAATAATTTTCCACTCTATCATGATGAATGATGATGATGAGGATAAATACAGAAAGACAA
This sequence comes from Epiperipatus broadwayi, assembly GCA_028023455.1. Classification (NCBI taxonomy): domain Eukaryota; kingdom Metazoa; phylum Onychophora; class Udeonychophora; order Euonychophora; family Peripatidae; genus Epiperipatus; species Epiperipatus broadwayi. The sequence goes on from JAQFVV010006488.1 coordinate 1,131,888, forward strand.
CTAGGCAAAATTACTGAATTCATAGCGATCAATTTTGCCTGAACAACCCAATTTAATCTTTACGCATATGAGATCATGGCATGACTTACTTGTTTCCAAAGGCACAAAAAGGGTTCAAAGCATGTGAACAGCAGGATATTTCTACTGCCTGTTCATCTTGTGCAAACAAAAAATTCTTATTTCTTTATTTATTTCTTTATACTTTATTTTATTTTGAGACAATAATTCTTATTATATTTTACGAGGCTGGGAATTTCATCCAGCAGGGATAATGAGCCCAGGATTCTTACTGGCACTTCATTATAAAAGTTTTACTACCAGAAGCCATGTGAATCTACAGTTGGCGAAGAGATGGCTTAATCAAGCTCAAAATACGATCCAAACATAATACACCCACACACACATATATGCCTCAATCTGCAACCTCATACACCTATCAATGATATCTATCATTTAATTATTATCACTATTATTCATTTATTTTATTTTATTAATTATTAATTGGCTCATTAATGAGCCTGAACAATTTTTATTTCTACCTTTACTTTTATTTACTTGCTAATTATAGCCGCATTTACAACTGATAGATCATTACATGAATAGATTACTTACAGATTTCTCTCCTTTTTTATGTTATTACCTTTATTTACAACATTTGCCCTGCTGTGCTTGACTACACTACATCGTCCATTAAATTAATCATTGATAGAACACTCGGTGAATACTATTTTTTTATGTTTAACTTATTATTTTTAACTTTAATTATTTGTCGTGAGATGATTTGCCCCATCCGTCATATGTTTATTAATTTGTCCCTTCCCTCGCTACCTTCTCTTTTTTTTAAAAAAATAACTTTATTTCTCGTGATTCTAGGACATTAACCATTTGATCAATCCAACATATCCATCCGTATATATTTCTTTAAGCTTAGTTTTTATCTGGAGGCTCTTTGTTATTCTTTCTACTGTACATATAGCCACTTGTGCTGGGTACTGGAGCACTATTCCGATGCCCATTAAAGTCTGCATGCTCATTTGAATAATTTAGATCTGAATCTCTTCCGATCTGCCCTGACACTTTAGCTCTTTCAGATCTACCAGAAAACATCTTGTTTCCTTCCCAGTAATCACGATGAGGATTGAATTGCATCCTACCTATGTGTGGATCTTTAAGCTGGGGTTTAAATCCCCGATCCTCTGCCTTATAATTAGGCCTAGTGCTGTCAAATGCATTCAGCAACTCAGTGACCTGTTTGACAGTCTTTCTTTCTGGGCCTATAAGCATTTGCTCCACATTATTATTACTTTTGCTACTTACTTGCAAGCGCTTGCTTGCACTTTTTTGTTCTTTACTGTTAGCTTTGGTCATCTCTATTATATTTTCTATTTTATTTTCACCCCTTTCTATCCTTACTTCTATCTTCTCAACTGTTCCTACTAACTGATTTACCTCCAGTCATAGATTTTCTATAACCTTTTCGTTTTCATATTTTATCACTTCAATTTTCTCCCCTTGCTCTAACCTAAATTGCTCTATTTCATGGCACATTGTTTCCAGTTTATCTTTCTACATATTCTGTCTCATCATTTACCTTCAACTCAATGCCATATATATATAACAAAACTTAAATATATTCAACTCAATGCCATATATATATAACAAAACTTAAATATATTCCAAACAACGGTAAACAATTTATAATACAATATAAATAAAAACTCAATAAAAACTCATAAAGAAATATTTTCGATTATATTCATAATCATTTTCAACTCAACTTTCAAAATGGAATATAATGAATATAATAAATTAAAAGGTCTTATCTGGACTATGGAGAAAGAATATAATAACAGTATTAAATATTTAGATTTGATAATTTCAAGAAACAATAATATGATTGACTATAAATTGTTTATTAAACCTATTGAAACTAGAGGGTATATTCCCTATTTATCTAACGTGCCACATAATTATAAGATGGCTGGTTTTAGGTCTTTTTTGTATAGAAATAATATTTTGTGTAAATATGCATGTGATAAAAAGAAAAATATTGAAAATTATGTAAGTGAATTATTAAGTGTAGGTTATAATATAAAAGAAATTTATTAAGTGATTTGTCAATTTAGTAAGAAAATTAATAGAAATACTGGTGATGAAGAAATTAAGAGTAAGAAGTGGATTTCTTTGCCTTTTTATAATAATAATCAAATAAAATTTATGAAAAAAGTTTATAATGGTATATATAATGTTTCTTTTTATGGATCAGGTAATTTAAATAGAATGGTTAATAATTCAAAAGATAAGTTAGAAAAAAATAACGTAATATAATTTATATAATTTTTTGTGGGTGTAACTTATCATATGTAGGGGAATCTAGATGTAATATGGAGAAAAGAATTAAAGAACATAAATTGTTATATAAAAGAGTTTTGAAAAATGTACAGATATGTAATGATAATAGTAATGAAGTCAAGTTATATACTGAATCTGTTTTTTATGATCATGATAGAAATTGTAATTTTAAGTTTAATTTTGATATAAATAAAATAAAAATTTTAGGACAAGAGAGAGATAATGAAAAAAGAAAAATTAAAGAGGCAGTTTTTATTAGTAGGTATAAAAATATGATAATAAACAGACAGTCAGCAAATGTTAGGATTAATGAATTGTGGGATATTTAAATCGACATGTGTTTCCGGTTGGTAATAGATGATTCCAGTTTGAAAGTTGAGTTGAAAATGATTATGAATATAATCGAAAATATTTCTTTATGAGTTTTTATTGAGTTTTTATTTATATTGTATTATAAATTGTTTACCGTTGTTTGGAATATATTTAAGTTTTGTTATTGTATTATTGATATTAGCGGACATTTATTTTGTTATATATATATATATATATATATATATGCTTATTAATAATGTAGTTGATGTAGTGTGTATATATGACAACTATGTTATTAATAAGAATAAAAAGGTAAAAACATCAATGTGGATTGCAAGAAAAGAAGTATTACAGATAGCTAACCAATTGTGTGATCTAAAAGTTTTAGAAGACATTTCAAATTTGAAGAATTAAAAATATGCATTTCAAGTCTACTACATCTAAACACATAGCATATTTGTGGTTTGGAAATAGGAGATGGACCATGTGAAAAAATACTGGAATATAAAATGGGATGTAGAATTGTGCATGCTTATAAAAGACCACAATTTTAACACTGAGTTGGATGGCATGCTTCTTAACCAGTCATTGTGGGTGATAAGTGACATCACGCTCAGACAACTGTTGCTGAGTCAAACTGAATTAATTTATACTCATGCTATTGAAAAATACATAGCTTATGAAGTCATGTTGGACAATGTGATAGACTTTCAAAGAGTATGTGTGTAAAGAAACTGATAACAACTGTAAACAGAATGCAGGCAGAGGAAGAGCAATATGGATGTTTTATTGCTGTGATGGCAAAGGCCATATAAAACAGAAGTGTAAATTTAAAAATGATTAATGCCATAAGTGAATTGTGGTGAGACATTTGTTATGAGTTTGACTTGAAATAATAAGTAGAGAAAGAGTAAAACTGAATTATCATCACAGTACAAATTGAAAAGTTAAACAATACTGATAATAATTGCATTGTGTTAGATGTTTGTACCTGTGAACAGAAAAAAATAAAATTGAAAGCAGAATAGGTGTGTGTCTTTTATGTCACAATAAAATTGGTTGAATATCACAAGGAAAAGTATGAAGATTATAACTTTAATTAAAATGAAATTTAGTAGTGACTGATGCAAATGGAAATTTAATAAATATATAAGGGATTGAAACAGTGCCAATGAGAGCAAACCCAAAATTGAAAAATGAGAATGAGATTTAAGTCTGATTCAAGGCAGAAATTAGTATAAAAATAACAAAAATGGTACAGTTTGGAATCAGAAGTAAAAGTATTCACAGTTCTTTAATTCAGACTCTGAAGCATTAAAAACTAATTTTTCTTATTGCATTGCCAAATGCATACCATATAATACCAAATCATCCATTCACTTTGACTACTATTACACAATGCTTTATTTACCACCCTCTTTTACAGTTTCAATTGCCTCAGCAATCTTCTTCAGAACTACAACATAATACAAACATATGAATATAATTATACATGAACATATAATTTACATTCAATATAAACATCTTATAATGATCATCTATTTATTACCTTTTAAATATTATATAATTGTTTACCCTTTTTTACATTCTATATTTATTAATTAAAACTTCTAATAATCAAAAAATCAAATCATATATAATGTGACATTACTTTTATAAGCTTAGAGTTATAAAAATGTTATACAGAGAGTGTATCAATAGCTCAAACAAGCTCTTAATTGATAAGTGCGTATGAGAAAATATTTAAAATCTCTATCCATAAGCTCAAAAACAGTTGGTCTGGAGATGAGAGTGTTCTGGATAGAGATTTTAAATATTTTCTCATACTGCACTTAATAATTAAGAGCTTGTTTGAGCTATTGATATGCTCTCTGTATTGCATAATTAAAACTTTCTATACATATATATTCTATATTTATTTTTTATTTTATTTTATTCTTATTAATCTTTAAATACTTAACTTTAACTTAATATATTTTATATTTTACATTATTATTATTATTCATTTTACTAACAATCTATATTTATAATTTATTCATTCAATAATTGATAATTTATTTTAATTTATAATATTATTTTAACCCACCTTTTATATCTCCTAACTTCAACTGCTAAATTCAAATTTAAAAAATTTACCACTATACTTTTAGTAGCTCCCACTTTAAATTTTACACTTATATTATTAGCAGCTCCTTCTTTCTATTTTTTATATAATTAATTTTTTTTTAATTTTTTATTTTATATCAAATTTTTTTTCAGGCCCAAATCTCTATTCAAAACTGGCTTATTATTATTAATATAAATAGCCTCTTATTTTTCTATCCCTTTTATTATCTGTAAATTGTATCATCCTTATACAATCCTTTTCAAACTCATGCCCTGTGTCTAATTTATATGATAAAAATTCACCAATGTATTTACATAAATTAGAAACAGGGCATGAGTATGAAAAGGATTGTATAAGGAAAATACAATTTACAGGTAATAAAAGGGATAGAAAAATAAAAGAAGCTATTGATATTGATAATATTAAGCCAGTTTTGAATAGAAATTTGGTCCTGAAAAAAATGTTGATGTAAAGTAAAAAATAAACAATTTTAAAAAATTTAGTTATATAAACAATAGGAAGAGGGAGCTGCTAATAATATAAGTGCAAAATTTAAAGAGGGAGCTGCTAAAAGTATAATGGTAAATTTTTAAATTTTAAATTTAGCAGTTGAAGATAGAAGATATAAAAAGTAGGCAAAAATGTGATTAAAATAATAATTTATAGATTAAAATTATAAATTATTGAATGAATAAATTATAAATATTGATTGTTAGAAAATGAATAATAGTAATGTAAAATATAAAAGATATTAAGTTAGAGTTAAGTATTTAAAAAGTAATAAAAGTAAAATAAAATAAAGAATAAAAATAGAATATATATGTAGAGGAAGTTTTAATTAATAAATATAGAATGCAAAAAAGAGTAAAAAATATATAATATTTAAAAGGTAAAAAATCGATGATGATTCTAAGATGTATATGTAGAATGTAAATTATATGTTCATGTATATTTATATTCATATGTTTGTATTGAAACAGTCAGATTTTCAACCCAACTGTTTCACTTACTATATATGTTATATAGTAGTATTCCTACCTATATACATACCACCAAAACCTCGTATAGTTATTAATAGTAATCTAAATAAATCCCGCCTAAATTTAAACCTAAATAATCCAATCATGTATGTGTGCATATATGTTTAAATATTTACAGAAATATTCATTTATATACTCATGAAGCCAAAATCTGCACATATATAGATTGTTAATAAATTGCTAAGTGAAAAACTAATTGTATGAGTAACTTTAGACTACATATATGCAAGAATATAAATGTTAATAGATTATAAAACATTATGTTTTCTATAATTTTATATATTTGTTAAATTATATATTTTCAAAATTGTATAATTCTGCATATATCGGTAAATTAGAACGGTCAGGTTACATATATAATAAAATGTTTTTCCAAATCTTAGATTTGTTTTTCTGGACACACTGTCACCAGCATAATTAATATTTACTAGTATAAGATTAATTAAAAATTTATATTTAGAATAAAACTTAGAAAACTGAATAAATTACAGCCTGTCAATGGGTTTTTTTTTTTACCTATTTAATATTTGACACAGCAGGCTTCCGCGATAGCTGGTGATTATCGTACAGGCCAAGAAAACACTTCTAAGAAAATAAAATAATGAAGGACAGGAGGGAGGATACTGGTATAAAAGCAATAGCACCCATCTTTCAAGGCATTAAAACTCACAAAAATCCAGAGCTTTTTGAATTAATATTTGTAATAAGGTGAATAATCAGCATGCCGGGGTAGTGGGCTCGAAATCTAGCCTTCTGCCCGATGAACAGCCATCTAAGCTGGGAGAGCATGAGTTGACCACAGCCAGAACCTAAAAATGTCATGCTATCCAAAGAACTTGCCAGAACAGAGAAAGATCAAGATAAACAATGGTAGTTACTACTTCCAATCTAAAAACTTCAACTAATTCCAAATTTAAATGCTAGCTTAACCTTAAATTAATGGCCATTCTAATATTGTAAGTAAACTTATGTATATTTTGTTTTATAATTTTAATCTAAAAATTCGCATAAATTATAAATGTAATAACTGTATTTAAATCCTAAAGTCTTGCCTGATTCATAATAAGTTAACTGAGTTATCTGATATGACAGAATTACTGATATAATTTAACTCATATAAATTAACTGATACAAAATGATTTATCTGATATAAAATATTTAACTGATTTTTAAATGATTTATGATTTATTATTTCAAATTCTAAAGTACTCGCAGTCACACACATCTTTATCAGTATAATTGTATGATTTTATGTTTTGGTTTACTCGTAAAATAATGTTTGGTTTAGTTACGTATTAATTTGACTCCAAGTAATTAAATGCTATCTGTTTCAATTTGCTATAATGTAGGAATTAAATGTTTTATAAATTTAATAACATAAAATGCAATAAGCTGTTTAATGTAATAATAAAAATTTCTATGCTAATTTATTATTGTCTTAGGTTAATGATAATGTTTGCAGTCATTAATCTTTGAGATAGCATTATAAAACTAAATCAATCATCTTTTAGCGAACCTCGCACAACTTTCTTTTAAAATGAACAAATTTCAAATTTCACTTATTTGAAACTTTATTATGATTTAAAATGCATTTCTTAAATTAATCTATGCCAAATTTTATTATTATTTAGTTATGTTATCTTGTTTATGCTATAAAACTTCAAAACCGAGCTTTATCCTAAATTAAACTAATAGCGAGAATTAAATAAAGATTCTCGCACATATATATATATGTAAGTGCGCATATATATATAACATGTATAATTATATACGAAATAAAAAGCTCGGTTTTGGAAAGGATAAAATGTCTAGAATTAAAAATCATTACAAACGTATTATAACCTTAAGATAGATTTGCTTTTTAAGTTAATATTTTAAACTAATATTTGATTAAAGTGATAAACATACAGCATAAATCTATAAGTTTATATTTTAATTCCCCATATGCTGTAATCCTCCTTAAGCTAATTAAATCAAAGCCTATATAGACAGCTTTGTAGATTGGATTCATAAATTCCCTAAATAGTATTATTAAGAGTACTATAATATGAACTGATGTGGGGTAGTTTCATGAAAGAAACTTTTACTTTAGCGTCATAATTTTTAAATATGATTATGTAGTCAGTGGTGCATATGTGTCCTTACGAAACGCTACGGTGTATTTTCTTATTGCTGTACTCCTTTAATGGTCGCATGTCATTGCGCTGCACCATTACCTTTAGTTGGGCAATTATCTTCCTCAGATGGTGACTGGTACATGCCAACCCATTCTGCATCTTTTACAATGGAGCATGAGACTTATCCAGAGCGTAAGACTCCCATATTCTTATATAAATTGCTCAATCTGCCAGACTAAAATGGCCTCTTATACCACAGCAATGAGAATCAGTCACAGGAACTGTTACTCGGTAAAAATCCCATGAATAAGGCACATATGAGATGCAAATAAAACTCAGAATTATATATTTTTCTTCACGCACTAGTAGCTGAAGTCTAACTTCCATTAATCAGTTCAATCCGCCATTTTAATAATTAATTCAGCATTGATCTGACTAGAATCCAGTCTAAATTGCATATTACTGTGTAGAGAATATATATTAAGTATTCGTGCTAAGTAAATTATGTTCTTTACAAAATTTATTGTCACTTCCGCTAATATGGCAAATCTAAATCCTATTATAGCATAAATCTGGCATAGATAGCCATGAGCAAAGTCAAATCGTTCTAAATTAAAATTCCGCTTATGCAAAATTTTACTGTATTATAATTTTATCACCTGCAAGTGATAGAAATATATATTTATAGCCAAATAAATAATTAGTTGTAACCTACATAATATCACCTGCGAGTGATATGAGGCTATATACATATATAGCTAGAATGGACATGCAAAACCCCGAAACTTCATTAATCATACCAGAAAGTTGAAATCACTTATAAGTAAACTAACTTATATATGTAAACCAAACTGCGTAAATCTGTACATCCAAAATTGTTACTGATTATGCATCACTTACATGTGAACCCCATTGAATTGTGATGTCCCTGAATCACCTGTATATGAAATAGAAACTTTTTTACTATAATGATGTTTTAAATTGTTGTTTACATTGAATTTATTAAATTGATTTTAAATTTACTCTAGTTTCTTGTCTTAGTCTTGCTCACCGACTCACTATTATTTAAACTTTAGTAATTAGCTTTATAATTTATTGAAATTTTATATATAATTAATAATGATAAGTGTGCCACATGATACCTATATAGATATGCTATATAAAACACCCATTGTTACCTGTCTTGTGTGCTACTGTTGAGCTACTGCCGGCATGTGAAGAAGAGAAATGCTGCTGTGACCTCAACTGTGTCATTTGTAAGGTTGTAAGTCTATGAGCAATGGTAGAGGAAGTAAGTCTATGAGCAATGGTAGAGGAACTAGGGTTAGGCCAGAGCCATGGCTTCCACCACCATAAACCTGGTCGGCCTTAGGATGATCTATCAGAGTTCTAGATTTTGTTGTGCAAATGCACATATTTGACTGTTACAGTATTATGTTGTAGTTCTGAAGAAGATTGATGGGGCAATTAAAACTGTAAACTGTAAAAGAAGGTGATAAAAAAAGCATTGTGTAACAGTAGTAAAGTGCATGGATGATTTAGTATTATATGATACAGCATTAAATACTGAGTTAATTGACATAAAATTAATGAGACTGCTAAGCCTGTTTTTTAGAATATTGGAAGGTCCCTTTCTCATTGAGAAGAAAGTGGAAATAATGCTTACAGATTTGATAGGGAGGGGTATTATAACATCTAGTGAGGAGTTAACATTAATAATACCCATCAATATAATATTAAAACTGGATGTGACTGTGATGTGTCAATTATCAAATAACCATGCATAAATATATCAGAAGCATACTCTATATTCAGTTTTTAGAAAATTTTAGCATTTCTACAAAATGCATTCCATTTTGCTAAGATTGATCTATAATCCATGTTTCACTAGATTCCAGTAACACAAAGAACAGCCAAACTCTTACATATACTAATTATGTGGGATTATTTAGGTGTAATAAATTGCCATATCCAATAACTATAAATATTTTAGTAAATAAACTGGAAGATTGTCATAATGGGTTTGAATAAATATTTTAAAAATGAGTTCAACAAAAGTAATCTGATGTGATGAATTATAACAAAGATTGTATAAGAATTTATCTTTTTGTGTTTATAATCTGTATATTTAGTTTTCTTCATTACCTTTTACTGATTAGCAATGAATAATATATATATATTATAAGGGTCGGGGTGTATTGGAAGTTGGAGTCTTACCGCATCTGACATACAAGGCACCACCATGCTATTGGAACCTGAAAAATTCATATAGTAGGCAGATACGAACTGTTAAAGATCCAATTTTTATTTTATATTGACCATTAGCCCATGACACTAGCTCAGGCGGACACAGAGATTTATAATATATAAATTCTTATTTAAAAATATTTTCAATATTAAAAAAATAAAAGAAGTCACTTCCAGTAATAACACACACAAACATTTATAAAACATATATAAAATTTAGAATTATTATTTTAGTCTAACTTTTACTTTAGAATTTAATTTACAATTTAACTTTTTTTTTTATTTTAGAAGTTTGCACAGACAAATTTATTAATATTTTATTAGAGTGTCGAGTATGGATAGACTACATAGATTGCACTCGAAAAAGAAAATATTCTATATCCCTTATTTAACCCTAGGCCAAAAGTTTGCAGTTAAACTAAAGCCAATCTATCTGATATATCGATGTATTCAATGCAGAACGAATATGACAGCACAATACTGTACTGTCAGAAATATACATCTGAACAGCACGGTTATCAAGAAGAAATGTCTCTTGTCCAGTACAGGAATTCTTTGTCTGTCTGGTGAGAAAAACAATAAAAAAAGAAAACTCCATAGGAAGGGATTGCAGTCCTTTTTGCTGTCTTAATATCCCATTCCATAGGCTAAAGGGGTGATCCAAGGAGCATGGAATACCGTCTGTTTTTGATGGTTAGTAAAAAAAAGGGACTTATTTTGCCCAAGGGTGGCATATAATGTGATCCTGCATGTAGCGGATCTTCATGCTTCATTTACTAATTATACCAATACATCCAATCCATTGACCCAATCTAACTGCGAAACAAATAACCTAAGATTTACCCTCCCTTAAACTAACATAACTTTACGAATCTATGCAGCCATTCATGCCCGACTTAAATTTGACATTTATTAAAAGTTTAGTTTAACAGAAAAAAAAATCATAATAAACACTTAAAAGAACAGAAAAAAATAAATTAATTGAAATGATAATAAAAAAAAAATACATTCAATGAAAATAATTATTAATAAATGATTTATTTTGGTCAGATAGGAATTTTTATTTCTATTTAAATACTGGGAAAGTTTCATAGTAAAGTTCATTAGTTATATAATGTTCTTACGTTTTAAAAGAGTAAGTCCATACTTTCTAGTTGCTTGTAATTTGGATCCAGCATTAATTGCCATGACACCCTGGAGGAGACAGGTATGCTGTTGCCATTCTGTTTGTATTTATCCAGAGGTCCTTTGCTCTACTTGGTATAGCTTTGCAGGATCTTATTGCAGGACCCTGGTGTCCACAATAGAAAAAAACGATAGTTTAATATTTTTTTTTCTTTTGGGAAAACTAAAGGGATTGAAAGTGCATCTTTTCAATTCCTTCTCCTTCAACTCTCCTGGCACTAACACATGTAATACACCCTATAAATTATTTTCAAACTTTTTCTTTTTATATTAAAATCTTGGATTGACTGGACATGACATCATGATGATGATGATCCTTTCACTGTGGTCTGTTTCTTGGGGTTATTTTTTATTGGATATTCTGTTTCTATTGTTTTTCTCTCCTATCTGACTTTTAATTATAAATTTTGAGATGCCCAAAGGTTAGTTCACTTTGACTAATTGAAAATAATCATTTCCATTTTATACAATAGCATTAATTAAATTATTGTACATTCTTAATATATATATATACATATATTTATCTTTATATCTTTAAGCTTTTTTTCTTAAAATTTAGTTTTAAAATACTTTTTATTTTTTTAATAGTTTTTTTTTTAATAATTTTCCATCTGTGCAATTTTATATATATATGAGTTTAGATGACTTTTAATTTTTAATTCTTAAAAAAGTTTTTATTTGCAAACTTTTTATTTTTAATTTCTAATTTTACTTATTATAATAATGTAACAGCATGTATGCCCATTACAATATATATATATATTTCAACTTAGGGGTAACATTTCATCACAAAAGAATTTTCATTATTTTGTAATATTGATGTCTTCACCCACATAATATATATGTAAGCTGTAATTTTATTTCTAAATATATGGGCTCATGAAGCTGCGTTATGTGATATTTAAGTTATTAAACTAAGAGTTATACATATGGCTTTAGTAATTATCATTCCATATTATTATTATCTAGTAGATAAAAAGAAAGTACATTTAAAATTTTATAGATTAAGTTTTTTTCCAGTTTTACGTATTCTAGAGAAGATTTATCTTGATTTTAGTGGATCAAGAAGCATGGGAAACATGTGCTTTTTAAACCAGACAAATGAATTTAAAATGTCTTTAACAAAAATGTGATTTATATGTTCATTTTATCAATTCAACCATAGCATGTGAATCAATTAATGTAACATTTGGTGAAACAGCATAAAATTAGCTTGTTATCTGGTCTCCCACTGTATGCAGGATATTGACATGAAAGAAAATTATTATTATTAATAATAATGGAAAATCTTTAACATTTGAAATAATAATTGATGTTAAATAAAAATTCTATGCATTTCAAAAATGACTTGAAGATGTCAATACAGTTGTGGGTTTGACTTGACTAAAAGCCAAAGCTTGATTACCTTAGTTCTAGAATTACAATATCATGATGTGTGTGTGTGTGTGTTATTTTTGGCAATTAAAATCATGAACTACAAAATACTTTAAAAACAGTTTGTGAAGAATTATATTTAAAACATCATATGATCATCATTTCCTATGTTTATTGAAGCTGCTAAAGCAATAGCAAATTTTCCATACAGTAATGTAACCCATTGCAAGCCTTATTAATCAATGAATGCAAGAAGGTTTGTAGATAAAATCCCTATCTATTGCCTAATCATATAATATACCCAGTGTAGTTTCTAGCTTAGAGGAGCCTTAGATATGAGAGCAATGTACCTAAATCTTAAGATCTAATGCAACTCACCAGTAGCTTTCTTTTACCTATTTAGTTAACTATAAAGCCATGAGCCTGAGATGAAAACTAATGTTTTTAATTCAAGCTCATTCACATATCTAGTTATATAGATCTGGACCCAGTTAAGTATCAATATGTTTTGGTGGCTTTGGTTTTTAAAAAATGACAATCACCATCATCTCATGGAAAGGATTGGTATAAAACCATTAAAACATCACATGATTACCATTTCCTAGGCTTACATAAGCTGTTAAAACAGTGGCAAACTCTCCATGCAATAGTGCCACCTATTGCAAGCCCTAGTAATCAATGGATGCAATTTATGAATAAAATCTCTGTCAACTGCTTACTAGTCCAATACCCAGACTAGTTTGTAATTTGGGCTTTCATCATTGAAGAGCCTTAAATCTGAGGGAATCACACCTAGATCTTAGGATCTAATGTAACCCTCCATAAGCCACATTTTATATAGTTAACTATGAAGCTATGAGCCAAAGATGAAAACATAATAATAGTTTCAATCCAAACTCATTTACTTGTATAATCATATAGATATGAACCCAGTTCATTATCTATAAATGTTCATATGTCTTTAGTTTAAAAACCACAATCACCATATGGGCAGGATTGCTATAAAGCCCACTAAAACATTACATGATCATCATTTCTCATGTATACACTAGCTGTTAAAACAATAGCAAATACTCCAATGAGTTGTACCACCTTAGTGCAATCCTTAATAATCAATGGATGTGAAGTTTTTGCCTAAAATTTCTATCTAGTGCCTACTCATCCAATATCCCCAAATTAGTTTCAAGCTTGGCACTTTCACAAGTGAGGAGCCTTGGGTAGCTTTACAGTTAACTGAATAGGTAAAGTTCTTTGTGCAGAGCTCTCAGACTCATGTCTTCTCAATGATGAAAGTCACAAGCTAAAAACTAGTCTGAGGATAGTGGATGAAGAGGCACTAGATAGAGATTATTCACACAAACTAGCCTTGCTCTGGGTGGTACTAATATATAGAAAGTTTGCTACTGTTTTAAGAATTACTTCTGTTCGAAATTAATCCTAAGGTATGCTGGGCAAAGAAGAATTAGAGCAGCTTTTTACATGAAAGATTACCTACCTGACAATATCAGTGAGCTTAATATATGTTAGCAACTGTTAAAGTTAGAAAACCACCCTTGCATGTTGGAGTGTGGCACAGGTTCTAATATGCTTCTGCAGCATTTAATATGTTAAAAAAATAGAAGTACTTCACCAAAGTAATATAAACTCCTAGTTTTGGTTTTGTAAGCTATTATTTTAAATTTATTGTATGGATATGAGACAAAGTCATTGCCTTCCATCATTGCAACATAAAGTCATGTGAAAACTTTTCATTTAAAATTTTTCTTGATATCTCTGGGGGAAAAAGATTTCCTGTATGATTTGGTGTAATGATAAAATGGTGGTTTCTGTAGTTCAAAATTCATGGGTCTTGGCTTCAATCTATCACATCCAATATTCAAATAACCCATGATCTTCTAAGCACTGAATCATTAATTTATTATTATTGTTTCTTTGTGTGATTTTGTGCAAGGGTAGAGTGGCAGACCCCAAACCTCAAAGCCCATGAATTGAAACTTCATTCTGTTACTTTCAATGCTCAAGATTCTTAGAAATTCTACCAATAAACCATTCTATTAGTAATATTTCTGTCCTGTGTGACTTACTGTAATAGTAGTATAATGGATTCTGGAACTCCAGGTCCATGGGATACAACTCTGCTCTGCTATTTCTTATGCTGAAACGTTTTATGAAATTTCTAGCAATAAAGCATTTGAATATTTAATGATATCATACCTAGTCTAAAATATTCTATCTGAATTAGAAATGGTAAATGGATACATGTTGTTGATGTTCTAAATATATATATATATATATATATATATATATATATATATATATAGGTATATATATATATATACTATATATATATATATAGGTATACACCATTTAACCACTAAACATCACATGATCACCATTCTTCATGTTTACACAGAGGCTAAACTCTCCATACCCTAGCGCCTCAGAGCAAGCCAGAGTAATCAATGGATGCAAGAAGGTTTGTGCATAAAATCCTTATCTAGTGCCTATTTATCCAATATCCCCAGACTAGATTGTAGCTTTTGGCTTTCATCAGTGTGGGACCTTGGATCTGGAAGCACTGCATCTAAATCTTAGGATCTAATGCAAACTTCCAGCAGCCATCTTTTAATTATTAGGTAATTATAAAGTTTTGAATCGAAAATAAAAGCACAATAATGTTTTCAAATTCATTAACTTGTATAGTTATATAAGATTATGGTGACTGTCATTATTAAAAAACCAAAGACACCAAAAAGTATGAATGTTGAATTGAGTTCAGATCTATACGACTATACAAGCTAATGAACTTGAATTTCGTGCTTTCATTTTGGATTCAAAGCTTTATAATTAGCTAATAAGGTAAAAGGTGGCTGCGGGAAGTTGCATTAGATCTTAAGATCTAGGTGCAGCGCTCTCAGATACAAGGCTCCTCATTGATGGAAGTCACCTGGGGATATTGGATGAGTAGGAACTAGATAGGGATTTTACAAACAAACCTTTTTGCATCCATTGATTAGTCTGGCTTGCACTGAGTGGCTGTAATATATGGAGAGTTTAGCCTCTGTGTATACCCCATTTACTGTAAATATTATTTTAAAGCACTTTTGAAAGATGTATTAATGATTCTTTTTATTGGAGGTATTTGGTTGAAAAGCATTACAGCGCCTACAATTAGGCAAAGAATTGAAATCTTTCAGAAAAAAAAAGTATAGTAGAAGAGATTAAAAACAGGTGCAAGGTGTCAAATAAATTAGAGAGAAAGTTAATATAGCTTTCAGATTGATTTATTTAGTGATTTTAGAATTGATTTTTTATTTTTTTTCTTCTCATTTTTTAAAAGATAGAATAGGCGTACTCTTTTACAAGTTTCTGCTAGCGAAGATGATGGAAGGTAAATTGAATTATATATATATTTTTAAAAATTACTAAATATTTTATGTATAGTATTTTACATCACTTTTTGTTTGATTTTAGGTTGTCACCTGAATATTTAAATGAGATTCCATAGAGGACTCACGAAGAAAAGTTTGTTATTACAAATTTGTATTAATTCAGAAGTATTATTTTACTGCTGTACATATATTTAAATCTAATCCTGCGAATTCTAAAATTAAAATAATACGATTTACACGTTTTTAGTAAGAATAATGACGAAGCAAATTTAAATAATATATAAACATTATCAAAAATATATAAATAAATACACTAAAAATAACAAACCAATTTAAGCGAAACTAAGTAGTTGAACGCTTTATATAAATCAATCAAAATTAACATATGTTATTAATGTTTTTATTTATAAATGCAATCCGCTGATCATTAAACCGCAAAATCATTAGTATTCAAGTTATGTTCAATAGCATGGCTAGGCAAAGAAACTTCTATATTTTTTAATTTCCTCGTTGTCGTTAAGAGGGCGATGCTGCTGCTGCACTAAATAAAAGTATTGGATATTTATTTCTGATTTCCTTTAAATTGAATTGCATTGAAAAACATCGCTATATTTAGGCTATAATGAAAGAAAAAAAATATCTTAATTAATATTAAAAAATAAGGAAAGTTCAGAATATTTCTGTTCTGAATGCAACTTATCTTAAATTTATCTGTAAATAAAGAAATTAAATTATTACAATACTAATTGGATCGAATTGAGCGTATAACACAGCTGACCAATGGAAAAACTGAAAACAAATAAATAGCCAATGAGATAACATGTTAACTGGAGACTTAAGTCAATGAATCCAATCGTTTCTATTAAAGAAAGAGTGTCTGACTTTATATATTCGAAACCCGTTTGAAAGAGAGGGCTAATATCAGAGAAATGTCAGATTTCAGGGACAGTAATCTCTTGTCCATTATTTAACAAAACTCAGTGAAGCTTGTTCAAGACGGAGGAGGAAGCTACTAGCTACTGACATCATCGTATCTGTGCACTGTACACGAGACAAACTATTGAGGTCTAAGATGCCAGGGATTAAAAAACGAGTTCAGCATCTCTTCCCAGTCATTCATTAATTATACATTAACTACTAAACTTTCACAATTTGCAATCATAACAGAAGCAAATATGGGTATATAAATTGTTGTATATATATATTTTGTTATTGTAAATATCAATAATGAATAAATATGTTAACATTTAATTATTGAATTGTGTGTTATTATTAAATGGCCAGAATAATATTCAGAACATTATTCCGAGTGGAGTAGATATGAATATAACTTTTTATAAACAATTAAAATACGAACCTTTGTGCTAAGAGAAATGTGACCGGGAGGGGGGGAGGGGGGGGGGGGGGGGGGTGGGGGGGGGTTTAATACAACATTTTCTAAATGTTATAATTATTAAAAAATTATTCCTTATTTATTTCACTACTCATCATTCAATTTTTTCTTTCTTTCTAAAATACCCACTTTATGTTTCTTAATTTGTGAATTGAAATAGTAATGATTTTCTGCACATAGCTTATAAAACATGAAACGGTTATTTCAATAGTCCATGGTAGATTTTTGTATCTGTGTTGTTGATGTGCCTGTGTTCATATTGCATTTGACTGTGTATGATACCAAAGCATTAGGTAGAAAGGGGTGGACCTCTTTGAAATTGCAATGTTAAGTTGTCACTAATATACTTGAACCCAATATTATGAGTAGAGATCATTCATGTATGTCAAGCAGGTAGAATTTTGTATTGTTTTTATTATTACATATTAATTTTTATTTTGTAAACTCATTTTTACAACATTAAAAAAATATTTTATTAAAACATTACAGGAAAAATTTCCTTTTATGAAAAGAGGAATAAATGATAGTAACTTCGAATAAAACAAATTTGAGTAAATTTTCATATCTTAATTACACAGCTATTAAATACATGAAGTCAGGTCGTGAAAATAAATTATTCCTTGTTAGAAAAAATTTCATGACAAAGTAAAACAACACCATATGACTATATAAGCTAATGGGCTTAGATTGAAAACATTAAGATGTTTTCAGTTTAAGACTCATAGTTTTGTAGTTAAGTGGAGATAAAAGGTGGCTGCTGGAGGGTTGCATTAGATCCTAAGACCTAGGTGCAGTGCTCTCAGATCCAAGGCTCCTCACTGATGAAGGCCACAAGCCAGAAGCTAGTCTGGGGATATTGGATGAGTAGGCACTAGATGGGGATATTATGCACAAACCTTCTGGCATCCATTGATTACTCTAGCTTGCTGTGTGTGGCAATACGTCTAGTGAGTTTTGCCTGTTTTAACAACAGTTATACACAAACATAAAAAGTGCTGGTCATGTGATGTTTAATCTTAGGTATACCATGTAATCTGTTAATTATTGACATATAAATAGCTGAATTAGAACAAAGCAATAAATTATTTGTTACTGCAACATAACTTGAATAAATATGCTCGTTTTATAGTATTGTAAGAGGGGTTAATGTTGACTAAGGGTGATAAATACCCATTTTATTTGTATTTTGACATAAATAACATAATCAATCATATATATCTCAAGTTTACTTAATAAATCTTATATATATTTCTAAATATTAAAGTCATCATTTCATTTATTGAATAGTAATAATATTAGATGTTATATAAAAGGCTTAATTTACGAGATGATAGAATGATAGAATCTCGCTAACAATAATATTCTATATATGAGTAAATTCAAATTAGAGACTTTTTGTGTCATGGCTATGCCAGCGTGGTGAGAAATAAATTAGATCAGTATCATCAGAATTATTGCTCATAAGTTAGTAGACCTGAAAAATAGGCAAATAGGGCAGAGTTCGTGAGTGTTCCTGACTTATGCATCTTGCACATGATTGGACTTAAGATACTTTTGCCTAGATGCTAGATCTTGTTATATGAACAGACAAAACTGACCGGTACAATATATAGAAGTAAACGGAACATTGGGTGGAACATTGGGTGCGAGTTAATTTATGATAATAGCAAGGAAAGTAGTTTATTGTTTAAGGCTCGAATGGGATCTTTAGCAACAACAGAATATACATGTAAATGGAAAAATATGGGTGATTTAATCTGAAAATTGTGTAAGGAAGATCTACAAAATATTAGGCATCTGTTAATTGAATGTAAATGTTTCAAAACAGAAAGGGTACAAATAATGAAGTTATAGAAGAATAAATATGAACAAAGTGATTATAGAGAAAGTGGGTTATTGGTTTTTATGATGGGTTTGGGAAAGGATAAGGGGGATTTAGATATAAAGGCCATAGAGTTGACAAAGATTATGTTGCGGAAATGGAAGGGAGCAGATTATGAAAAAACCTAGGGTGGGGAATGGAAAGAGAAGATAAAGTGGATAACAGGCTTCTCTGGGCATAGGTGCTGAGAGATTCCTGGACTTTGTTTAAGGAGAAGTCACAATGCGTCACATCACAGGTTTAACAGCTTATATAAACATAGGTAATGTTGATCATGTGCTGTAAAATATACTTGTGTATGATGTAGTACTTAATTCTCTTAGCACACATCTTCCAATGCTTATATGACCCTATACTATTCAATTTTTGAATTCAACTTTAACAGTCTTAAAAATCCATATCACAAATTCACATTTAATTTTTATAACAATTTAATTTGCAAGTGTCAGACGTATATTCAACACACATTAGATAATTACATTAGTGATTACTATTAGTTATTTATTAGGCTTATTACTAGTACAGATATATATATCTTTTAATATAGCAAATAAACATGAACTGATAAACTTTTAATATCTATCATTAGTATCGCCTATTAAACATATTGCAAGAAATGCTAAAAATGACTATCTAGCAGACATTGTTTTCTTTCTTGGTTAAGATATTTGTAATATGTTTCTGACATCTTTACCACTTTATTCCAATATATTCAGAAGTTGCCAACTCAAGATTCTCCTGAAACCTACAGATATCTCTTGGAGATATGGAATCTTACCTAGGCCTTTCTCATCAATTTTAAAACCAGTAAAGCAATGGGTTGTATGGTATTCAGTTATTACTCCTGCAATTTATTAGCATTTCTTTTGCAACCTGGCATTACATCTACAAACCTTCTTCAGCATATTTATTCATATGTGTTATGATATTCCATTTCTCAATAAACAAAATTGTTTTTATTTTAAATAACATAAAATTTCTGATCCTTGTTGATTTCAGTCCAATTATTAAAAAAACATCCAGCTTCTATTTTATTTCCCTGTTCGAGGCTATACAATTGATCGTTATTTATATACAGTAAGTTTTTTAGATTGTTATGCTCTTAATCTAAAAATTATTATTAACTTAAAAAAAACAACCAAACTTCTGTTTAGTAAGATGATTAACTCATTATGAAATCTTTTATGCCTCAATAAGCCTTTTCAGAGATTAGTATTTTACGTTTTAAAAAATCGATATTGTGATGTTAAATCTCATTCAAGTTTGATTCTCCTTTATTAACAGAATACATAAAATAAAGCTTTACTATTGGAGCGTTCTTAAGAATTTTGAGAATTCGAAGGGTTAGAGTGGAAATCTGTCCAAGAACATTACATTACAGGGCCAGACACTCTAGCATAACACTAAATGACATAAAGCATTAATATAGTAAGAACCATCTATTAAACTATACACACAGAAATATAAGTCATTTATCAGTAATTTAAATGTGTTAAGTTTAATCCAATTGAAATTGAATAACGTTCATCAGCTGCTTCATCTGTTACATCATCATTTTTCTTACTAAAAAGATAAACACAATCAACTTATATTGACTAATTATTTGGTCACAAAAATATTTTTATTTGGTTCTCATAATTAGTTTAGGAGTAGTATATAATGCCCTTAGATTGTAAATCAAAGAAATTACTCCATTCCTTTGAAAATAATAGTTTTAAAATTCATAACTGACCAGAAAATGTTGTTACCTATTTTTTAAAATGTTTTTATTTAAATTAAAAATTCAGTTTGTTTTCTGTGTCAAATCTTATAACCAATTTTTAACATACTTCTATCAAATGAATTTTTTTAAAATATTGTACTTATGTTAAGATAAAATGCCAGTGTAATATAACATTAAAATAGTTCAAGGTTATCCAATTCTGTTGGCAGGCTGAATTTCAAAAACATAATATAAGTTTGATGGTTTTAGTGATGCACACTAGATGGCAGTATTTTTTTAAAAAAAAAAAAACATTGACACTTAATTAAAATAGAAAAAAAGCAAATAAAGGATAAAATTCTTAAGTTTTCTCATAATCTTTTATTTAAAACATCATCTTCACAAACAAAAAAGTTCTTTTAAATAATTTTAATTCATGTGAATTTCATTTCAGAAATTAGAAATATGCAATGTTGTTTGCTCTTACTGTTTAAATTTAAATATCTACTGCAAAATATTTGACTACTAAAAAGTAAAAAAAAAAATATATAAAATATTTTCTAAAAAAATGTTTTTATTTAATTTGATGAAAAATGCATTAAAAATCAAAAAGAATTAATTAAATTATGGATGTCCTCTACTTTTCATCATCATCACCAACAACCATTACCAATCCACTGCAGGATAAAGGTCTCTCCAAGTTCAATCTATCTTCTCCAATCTTTAGCATCTCTTCTCCAAATCACCTCTGCACACTTTCTTATCTCATCCATCCATCTCACATATGATCTCTTTCTGGGTCTTTTACAATCTCTTGGAATGAAGTTTAAGATTTTAATTGTCCATCTATTACCATCTCTTCTAGCAATATGTCCAACCCAACTCCACTTCAGCCTTTTAATTTTATCACTGAGGCCAGTAATACTTATTTGTTCTGTTACCCATATACTGTGTTTTCGATCTCTTCTTGTTACTCCCAACATGCATCACTCCATACTTCTTTGAGTGTCATGAAGTCTCTGTATTTCTCTTCTATTAAGTGCCCAAGTCTCAGATCCATAAGTAAGAACTGGTAAAACACATTTATTAAAAACCTTCCTTTTCAAACACATAGGCATATTTCCTTATAGTATCAAATTATTCTACCAAAAGCACTGCAATCAAATTTAATTCTATGATTAACTTCATGCATTATGTTTTCATCTGTATTAATAATCTGACCAAGGTATTTCTAGCTGTTAACTTCTTCTAACTCATCATAATCAATCTTTATTTTCATATTTTGAGAAAATCTATTAAACATTGCACAAGTCTTTTCATCATTTATCTTTAGTCCTACTTTCATACTTTCATCGGATAACTCCTGCAACATTTCCTACAACTCTAAAGCATTGTTTGCAAAGAGAACTACATTATCTGCAAAATCTAAATGATTTAAATACTCTCAATTTATTTTTAGTTCTTTAGCTTCCTATTTTAATCCACAAAATACTTCTTGTAGCACTACTGTACAAAGTTTTGGAGATATGGAATTACCTTGTCTTATGCCCTTCTCAATGTTGACTTTCATAGTATCATTATGTAATCTAATTGTTGCTGTTGCATTTTTATAAATATTCTTTAAAATATGACAATATCCTGGACCTATACCTTGATGATCCAATGCTTTAATCACTGAAGAAATGTTTATAGAATCAAATGCCTTTTCATAATCTAAAAATCCAAAGAATAATGGTAACTCATATTCATTTGTCCTTTCTATAACTTCTCTCAATACTTGGATATGATCTACTGTACTAAAACCACTTTTAATCCAACTTGTTCTCTTGGTTGTTGGAAATCCAAAGTTCTCTGTAGACTAGTTGTTATTATTTTGGTAAAATTTTTGTATAAAACTGATAAAAGGCTGATAGGTCTGTAATTTCTAATATCTTCTTTATCATCTTTTTAAAATATTAATATTGATACTGCATTCTTCCAATCACCTGGTACATTATTTAGACATTTGGTATATAACTTCCCTAAAAAATTTCTATTTCTTCACCTGCTTCTTTTAATATATCAACTATAATTCCATCATTATCTGGAGCCTTTCCTTTCTTCATAAATTTAATTGCATATCTCACTTCTTCATTTAAAATTCTGGGCAATTCGGAAGATATAATAGATATAGGAGGTATCTGTTCTTTATTACTATATAATTCTTGATAGAAGACGTCTGTCTACCCAGTCCATGATATCATCTCTCTTTTTAGTAATAATTCTATTTTTTTTCTTATTGCAGATATAAATTTCCTACTAATATCAAAATGTTGTTTTACACTCTTGAGAGTTTTATTCTCTTGTACAGCTTTTCTTGCTAGTTCACAGTTATACTTTCTTATATCAGGTTCAACTCTTCTCTGCACCATTTTACAAAATTCGACATATAAAACCCTTTTTAATGCATCATTTTTGTATATCTTCATATTACTTCTTTTCTTCATAAATTCTCTAGTCTCAGCATAAATTTTATTGGTCAATTGCTGCTTTTTTCTACCAGCTATCTTTGTTGCAGTTTTTAAAAGGGTATCAGTTATTTTCATAAATCTGAATCATGTTCAAAATAATACTAATACTTGAAACCGATTTGTAAGTTCTAATTTAAATTCATTAGAATGTTTCTGAAGATTAGGAATATCAACTGTAAATAGTCTTTTTCTTAATAATTTTTGTCTCTCTAGTTTTGTATTAACACATATATTTCATCTTACTAATCGATTATCATTTCCTGTGTTCAATTTATTAAGAACATTACAATTTTGAAATATTTATTTTCTGTTAGTCAAAATATAATTCAATTTTGCTGTACCTTCATTTGGCTGCTTCCATGCCATTTTCTTTTAACATTTTTCTCAAAAAAGAATTCATAATTTAAAGTTTTTATTTTTCTGAAAACTCCACAAGTCTATGTGTCATCTCTCATTTCTATTACCATAACCAAAATTACCTACAACACTTTCATTTGTTTACCAATTCTAGCATTAAAGATTTCCATAACAATTTTAAAATGTTGTTTACTCTGATAAAAAGCCTTTTGTACATCCATATAAAAATCTTCTACTACTTCATCACTATGAGAACTTGTTGGAGCATAAACTTGAATTATCTGCATTTGATATCTGCTATTAAGTTGTATACCTAATCTGCACTCTGTCCGATATTGGAGCAGTCGATGTCTAATCACATCGAGCTTCATGCTTCACGAGCAATATTAACCTCACTCGGGCCCACAATTCAGACCTTGCCTTAGATATATGCCATTCATCCACCCACTGTATGTGTAATGATCCAAGAAATCATAAATTTAGAAATATTTAATAAAATAAAACAGTAGTGTACATGATATAGATATATATAAGCAATAATCTTAGAAATATTATTGCTGAAAATTAGACATTTCCTTTATATAATACTAACTATATTTTGTATATATGTATTTTAATTAAAATATTGGAATTTAAAAACAAAAAGAAAAATGGGAAAGGCTCGAAATACTTTTGAAATCGTTAATAAGCTGAAATGATTTTTATCTGTATTCAGATTATTTCCACTAATTAAAATTATAAATCTTAATTAAAATTATGAGGAATCTTTTTGTAGCTCATTTGGAAATCTTTACAAGTATCTAAAATGGTATTTTGAGCCTTATCTGTTTTAAAAATTTTGCTAATTAAATATTTTACTAATTAATTTTTTTTTATCAAGAGATTACAGGGATAGCTGTGGGCAAGTGAAATTGCATTCTTGGGAGGATTATAAATATATAAAAGAGTCCATAGAACAAAAGAAGAGTTAGTTAGTAATTAAACTTTGAGTTAGTAAATTCTTTCAGAACGTTTGAGTCAGTAATTTTACAGAAAAAGTGATTCATCATTCCACTTTAAAAAGACAGGATTAGTTTCCAATGTGACATTTGAGTAGAAAAAGAAGCACTTTTCTCCCACCTGGCCTCTTAGAAGATAGATGGTCTGCCTGTTGCTGCCCTGTTCCATCCATCTGAATGGCCATACAAGAGAACTGTCTTATTGCTGTTCCGATTGCTGACCCAACTGATGATGGCCATACTGTGCCTGCCTGCTATGCTGTGCTTTCCTGAGGTAATCTCAATTAATGAAGAGCTGCTTTAGGTAAAACTGACTTATAGCGGTCTCGACACTTCGCCCTCTATTTTTAAAAAACTTAACTACATTTTTTTTCCTACTAAGTGTATCCAACTTTAATCAGTGCATGTAACTATAAATAAACTATATCTAAGTATAAATGTTATTAATAAAAAAATTAAAAAACCGTACGCGTACTTTTCACTTGGAATGTATATCTAGCAGTCTTTACTGTATATATAACTATAAATAAATAAACTATATTAACTATAAATGTTTTTACATAAAGATGAATAAATAAAATATGAACTTACATTTTATACCCTCAGTAAATATTACTTACATTTTTATGCATAGTTTTCAGATACACAAGTGAGGAAATGCATGAAAACGTCACATTCATGCATATTTTTGAATGAAAATTCCTGCAGGTATGATGAGAACGAAGAACTGCTCATACCAAATTGGTATTTTAGCTTAAATTTTACTCTCATCCACATATTTTTTACATTATTGGTGTGTATAAGTTCATCATCCGGGTCAACAAAGTTGTCTTGATGGACGATGACAGAGTGGAGATATATACCATTAGAAAGGCTGCTAATATTATTATACACACACCAGCTGTCACTGATGATATGTATTTCAGGCAAAATGTGTTGCTGGATTAGTGCTTCCAGAGTGTCATCCGATCTGTCTGTGATTTCAGTTAAGAAACATTTTTTCGAGCCTCTTTCTATCCCACCAAACACCCAATGGCCTTCTCTGATTGCCCCTCTGTTGTATTTTCGATGGAAGAAGTAGGACTTGTCTATCTCCACTATCTGTGGTTCGCCGTTATCATCAAATGTGCCAAGAAGTGCTGTATTTCTGTCGAAATATGTAGAACATTCTTCCCGGCAAAAATGACAACAGTCTATGACCACTCGTTCACTGACCTCAGTCTCGCTAACAATAATGTGAATTGGAAAATTATTTGATCAGCAAAATGCTATATGAACAATGGTGTTCAAAGCCAGGTGGCTTCGGAAAAAAATGAGCCACTTCTTAATGATGTACGTTGGTGACACATTTTGCATTGCCACTTACACCATCTATGCTGGCCAAATATTTTACCAGTGAACACTGAATGTTACAACGCAGACATAGCATGCTATTTTTTAACAAACGCCTCCTGGCCAGCCACTTGATGGACAATTCCACAGTTTGAAATTATTCTAGCAGAGTACGAGTATTCCATGTTTCTGCCAGAACATACGCAATATACACAATTTCATTTGGAGGAACTAAAGAAGTGATAGAAACTCTATCTGCCATTTTTTAAAAAGCAAAAATTACATGCTGCAAAAATTACACGTGACAAAGTAGTTCATGATTTTGACAGCAGGGCCTTTTTTGATGATGCTTTTGCATATCTCGAAATAGAGCATAAAAATGTAAGTTTTATTACATTTTATTTATTAATCTTCATGTAAAAAATATATTTATAGTTAGATGTACTTTACAATTACATAGTGAGAATAACGCAGTTCAAAACATGGATCCTGCCTGCAGGAAATGTAAGTTCTTTTTTTTTTTATTTATTCATCTTTATGTAAAATCATTTATAGTTAATATAGTTTATTTATTTATAGTTATATATACAGTAAAGATCACTAGATATACATTAGAAGTGAAAAGTACGCATAAAAATGTAAGTTTTTTGAATTTTTTTTAAATTAACATTTA
Organism: Epiperipatus broadwayi; assembly: GCA_028023455.1. Classification (NCBI taxonomy): domain Eukaryota; kingdom Metazoa; phylum Onychophora; class Udeonychophora; order Euonychophora; family Peripatidae; genus Epiperipatus; species Epiperipatus broadwayi. Next base: position 1,158,861 of record JAQFVV010006488.1, read on the forward strand.
TACTTAGATATAGTTTATTTATAGTTACATACACTGATTAAAGTTGGATACACTTAGTAGGAAAAAAAATGTAGTTAAGTTTTTTAAAAATAGAGGGTGAAGTGTCAGGACCGCTATAAGTCAGTTTTACCGCTGCTTTAAATTTATATAATATGTAAGGAAACTATGACTACCTTAATGTATTAGTATATAATTCCTGCTAATTTTACTTTTGAACTCTCTGTAATCCCTACAATTTTAGTGTAATTTTTAACTTATCTTTCATGCTTGAACTCTTATATATAACTTTGTGCAGCTCCATTAGATATTTCTAACTTATTCATGTTATACATGTAAGTAAATAATTTATGCTCTTTAATTAATATGCCAATATCATTCAACCTAATGAATCAAATAAGAGTTTATTTTCTTTGTCTAAGGGAGAAAGAAGCAGGGACTTCATTTAAATTTATTAGTAAAGTTTTATTTATTTTAACAGAAATAGCTGGCTAGGTTGGTTTTTATATTTAAATCTTTTATTCACGTTTTTTTTTAATCTAAAATATTTTATTGTGGATGCATATTTTACTCTATTATTTGAATTTGTCTTTAAATTTTTATTTTTAAAATATCGTGAACCTTAATATAATTAGTCCATTCCTTCTTGCTGTTGCCTGGAGGGCTAATTCTATCAGTAGATGGGAATCAAAATGAAATATAAATTTTGTTAGTTTAATGTCATAGTTAAAAGAGTTATTCTCCGTTATAATTTTCTTATGATTTACGGGCGCTAGAATATAATATATTAAGTTTATTGCACAGGTATAACACTACTGGCATACCTTTCCTTTTTCTTATGGTACTTACACATATATTTTCTTCATTGCTTTGTCATTGGGGACTCCGGAAGTCCGAAGCTCCCGTCCTACTTTCTCAAAATCGTTCGTAATCAGGGGTAGGGTATACAGCTACTCCCTGTAGAACGCGAGGTTTATGGGTTTTGATTGTGCTGCAGAAGTTCCATACAGATGGCTCTGGGCATTCACACCCAACCTCTCCATTTGATACCATCCTGTCAAATGCGCGGACGTATCAACCCTCATTCATTCCCAAAATGTGTTAAAATGGTGAAGTATTAAACTAACATAAGATCCGTATTTCTCTAATGACATGCTAGTATCGTTATTGTTTTACTTAATTGACTTATGCCTGTTTGAACTTTCGTTAGGTGCTGGAAATAATGACTCATTCGTGAAATGCGCCAACATACTAATTAGTTGTATACTAATTTTAAAACTGCCTTCTTTTAAAATACTAATCGATTCCCATAGACGTAAATCAATACATATTCTCTGTGAAACATTATTGATTATATATCTTACTTCTCCTTGTCAATGTAACGCATTGTTTGTTTCTTGTATACTTATTCTAAAGTCACTATGTCCAAACAATGCCTATCAAACATATATAATGATTTTAAGATTGTAAATAAATTATTGAGACCGTATATTTATATTTATTTGTCAAAATGATTAATGCTACATTATCAGGTATCTTTCTGTAATCCGAATCTGTTCCGATCTTGTAGATTGTTTTGTACATCCATAACATTCTGTTAGTAAAAATTTATTAAATTGGCATATTAATCCCGCACAAGCTATAACACCCTCCATAAAATTATATTAATTCAATAATTAATGTAAAGGGGATTTTATAAAAACAAATCCCAAATTTTGTAAATAAACAATGTCACCCCAGGCGTGAAACATTTTGTAACATATATTTATGCGTTTTCTTAATATTTTATTAAATATATTAGTTATAATCATTACTGCATTTATCTGAAATGGATGGCGTCAAAGTTGTGAGTGGAATGAGTTTGGCAATGGTAAATGAAAATAAATATATATTTCATGTAAATCCTGGTTTGTTTTTGAATTATTATTTTCTAGTTAATATTTAGAATTTTTTTTTTTTAGCTAATAGCTTAGCATTAATAAATAACTGTAATAAATGTAATTTCTGGGTTATTTTTATATCTCGATCATCATCATCAGTCTGACCTTATGCTATACCGCTGTGCTTCTGGACCTGGAATTAAAATAATTGTGCTGTATCATCAGGATTGTTGTTTATTGGGCCAGAGACTCGAAGAATAGGCAAATAGGTTAGAATTCAGGATTGCACCAGACCTGTGTATCTCGAGAATGATCGGATTCGAGGTACTTTTGCTTAGGATTTGAATCTTGTTGTGCGAGCAGGGGGCATGGAACCGTACTATACACCATCAATCTCCACAGTGTTGTTCTTCCACTTTTTATTTATAATGAATCCTACTCCATTTGTATTACCAATATTTGTGCCTTTATATTACATGCCCACATTTTAAATCAATTTTCTCTTCACCTTTTCTTCTAACTTCACAAAGTCCAACAATGTCCCGTTTAATATAAGACAGTTCTTCTTCTAATCTTGCAATCGTTCTTCCCTTGATAGTAATCTGCAGTTGTAAGTACCTAAATAAAAAGTCGTCATCAAATGGCATCCTGGATCCACAATCAGGGGATTTTTAGCACCCTCTGACTTTGACCACCAACCGCTGTCTTGGTTGGTGACTTTACAATCTCCTGGGAATAAGAGCCATGATTTATTTTTGTCTGTAATGATTGTATATATTTATTGGAAAAATATTTATCATTTACACATACATTCATTCTGCCTTATCAGGTAACTGAGAGAAGCTTTTATTTCAAGTTAAATTCTCTCAACTCAAAATATATTGAAAAAAAAAAATCTTTTGATTTTTAATGCATTCATCATCAAATTAAATAAAAACAGATTTTATAAAATATTATATATATTATTTATTAAATTTAAATTCCTGTACATGATTTTCTTTTTACTTTGGTAGATGTAAAACATATCATACTGTTATCAGCCAAAAAATTTTTATGAAATCAAATTCAGCATTAGGCAATAGATCTGATATCCCTGGATTCGTCTTATTGCATCTTAGCCAATCAACTCACTTCACAAAGTTCTTGGCTAATTGACAAGGCAAATTCATATGATTATTAATCTTTAGACAATCTCCATAGTTTCATACAAGAAATTTTTTTTTTATCCTAACTAATCTAAGTCTGTAAATTAGCAGAATATCTTTTTAGTGGTGGATATAATCTTATTCAGGACCAACTAAGTCCAAATATGTTATTATAATTTAAAATCATATTTCTAACAAAATATTTTAACACATTTAAACTTGATTGCAAGTTTCTTTTTTCTCATGTGTCATAGCATCAGCCGGAAGCGAACCTGCTAACCTGGGACAACTGCCTGTAAAGCAGCTGTAGCTGACCTCTCGACCACCAATGCTTGATGATTGCAAGTTTCTTAAAATGATTCTTTAGGACTCTAACTTGTGAATTATAGTAAGATATTTAGATTTAGTTTGGTGCATGGATAAGTTTGGAGATTTATTTCTGACTTATTAAAATTATTAGAAGAGACAATATATGCAAGACTGCAATAATGGTGCTTTGAACATAGTTCTTGATGACATCCATCAGGCAAAGATTTACTCCTGATATGGATCTGTTGGATAGTGAGAGAATATTGATGTAATATACTTTTAATTTATGTTTTGACAATTGATTACTTAAGAGACAAGTGTATATAACATTGAATGGTAAGATGTTTCCTGAATTTAACCCGTAGATTTGTACCAGATTCTCTTTTATGATCCTTTTTCATAACTTATTTTCACTTTTTTCTTAAGTAATATTTACTAAGGCTGTAACCTCAAGAATATGCGTGTAAAAATGCGATATTAGGGACCTCTATAGGTCTTAACCACAAGCTTACGCTTTGGAAGAAAAGAGGGAAACTAACCGCAAGCTTATGCTTTGGAAGAAAAGAGGAATATAACTAAATTATTTATTTTTATTTTATGAGAACATATTGTTTTTCATGAATGTCTTAATGATACCTCTGTCAATTATTTGTCATTTGGGATAAATACTCAAGTCAATTTGCACTTATATTTTGATAAAAGTAAATCCTCAGTCTGAAGGTTTCTCATAGATAAAGAAATATCTTTTGTACTTCTTTATCTCATAAACTTTTAGGATCCCAATGCATCTTTTTGCTATGCATTGGTACAATCCAGAAATCATAATAGTCTTCTAACATTTAGGTAAATATTATCAATTCATTATTTCAAAAGCAATTTATTCCATCTTGCAAAGATGTTTCTTAATATTAAATTAATTTTTCTAAAAAAACGTTTTTATAATCTTATAGTTATCTAAAAAAACGTTTTTATAATCTTATAGTTATGTTTGCCCTCTTTTTTGACTAACAAAATTAATTGTCTTTGCCTAAATTCTAAAGAATACAAAAATATCATTAGCATAAAGAAGATATTCAGAAAATTTCCAAAAATAATTACCTATTATTCATTTCCATTCCTAGTTATTATTTATAAAATGTGATTAATGAAAGATTTAAATTTCTAATCTATATAAACAGTTACTCTCATAATGCAACGATTTACCTCTCCAATTATTAACACATTTTTTAAAGTGTGTAAGTCAAGTGTGTAAATTTATACAATCAACTTTGTAATATAAGGAATTTGAACTCAGACTTTCAAGCAACCTTCAACTATCCACATTATCTCATTCTACTGATACACATGTACCACACATATGTAGAAAAGATAAGTAATCACCAATATATGTATTTTGTGCTGAACCAGCACCCATCAATTGGTCCAGATTATCATCTCCCACACACATATATAATCAGTGCTCAGTTTATATTAAAATAGAAAATCTTTATATTTTAATGGACAGGCTTCAATTTACTCCAACCTCCAACTTTTCAGCCATCCATACCATTGAAAAGGTGATGACAGAATGCCCAAATCCCATGCTGATGCCAATATTATTGTTATGTTCATGTTGACTTCAAATCATCTGACCCATCATGTATAGGACAGTACCCATTTAAATACACAGAAGAGGGATGGGCAGGATGCAGACTTAATGTGTAAGATTTTAAATACAGGTATACCCATTAAGACTGCATTCTGTCCATCACTCTTCTATGTATTTAAATGGATACTGTCCTTTATGTGAGGGGTCAGAGGGACTTGAGGTCAACATAGGTATAACAACAATATTGGTGGAGCATGCAATTTGGGTATTCTATCATCACATTTTCAATGGTATGGATGGCTGAAGAGTTGGAGGTTGGAGTGGTTGAAACTTGTTTATTAAAGTATAAATATTTGCTATCTTAATATAAACCGAGCATTGATTATATATGGGAGATGATAATCTGAACCAATTGATGAGTGCTGGTTCAACATGAAATATGTATATTGGTAATTATTTATCTTTTCTACATGTGTTGTGTATCAGTAGTATGAGATAGTGTGGATAGTTGAAGGTTGTTTGAAAGTCCCCTATATTTACAATTAAGTTCCAGGTATTTGGATGCCTGTATTTCAAATCTTACATATTAAGCCTGCATTCTGTCCATCTCTCTTCTATGTATTTAAGTGGATAATCTCCTATACATAATGGATTAGAGTGACTTGAGGTCAACATGGGCATAACAACAATATTGGCATCAGCATGAGATTCGGGCATTCTAGCATCATATTTTCAATGGTATGAATGGCTGAAGAATTGGAGGTTGGAGTACATTGAAGCCTGTCCATTAAAATATAAAGATTTGCTATCTTAATATAAACTGAGCACTGACTATATAAATATATGTGTGTGTGTTGGAGATGATAATCTGGATCAATTGATGAGTACTGGTTCAGCACAAAATACATATATTGGTGATTATTTATCCTTTCTACATGTATGTGGTCATGTGTATCAGTAGTATGAAATAGTGTGGATAGTTGAAGGTTGTTTAAAAGTCTGAGTTCAAATCCCCTATATTTACAATTAAGTTCCAGATATAAGAATACCTGTATTTCAAATATTACAATCAACTTTGATAATTTTCTCACAAAAAGAATCTGGAGTTGTTGAATGTTTGTCTCTTCAAGTTATCTGCGTCATTGCCTGCAAATCTAATGATATGTTTCAAAGAGCTATCCCTTTTTTAAAAAACTAGCAAAAATATATTTTTCAGCTTCCTCATATTTTAAGGCAATGGATTAACTCTCTTACATTAAATTTTGTTTTAAATTAACAAAACTGAAACATTTGAAATTCAAATTCATGTATGAAAGTATATATAGTATAATATTTAAATACACGTATGTTATCTATACTCACCTTAATCTAATTATAAAGTTAGATTGTGAAGAAAGATTGAAGATTGTCCATTACAGTTTGAAGATTTGCTATCATAATATAACCTGATCACTGACTGTATATATGTCTGGCAGATGGTGATCTTGACCGACTGATGAGTGCTGGTTATCTTTTTCACATGTATGTGGTCATTATCAGTTGTATAAGATGGATTGGGTAGCTGTAGGAAGCTTGAAAGTCTGAGTTTAAGTCCTTTATATATATATATATATATATTATAAATCATGCTTCCGGAAACAACTTTTTAATAAAATAAAATTAAAGTAAATATAGGACCTTTTGAGAAGATAACAACTACCTTATATAAAAGAAAATCCAGTAATAATTTCATTGTAGAGATAATTATTGAATAAAAAAATACGGCCAAATTTATGTCAAGCTATTTAACACCCACGTGATGCAATTAACTTTACAACTATCATAGGATTATTACTGTGTTTTTTCCACCCAGTTCAGGTCAAGTGTTATCGTATCGAAACAACGCTATAGTGTATTTACTTTAATTTTATTTTATTAAACAAGATTGTTCTTTCTCTCCCCGAAAACATGATTTATAAAACATCGTTTGCCAGTGAGAACAATCATTTTTCAACAAATATATACTACATGTCTTTACAATATTATTAAATCGTGCTTTCACACTTCTAACGTAAAGCTATAACAACAAATTGAAAATTAAATTAAATGGCTGAGCGCTTTACAGATGTTATTAAATATATTGTTAAGACATATTAATACTAATATCATGGACTCAAATTGTTGGATTTTCTTCTTTAGATTCTTTTCTAATTTATAAAAGAAACTTTATATTCACTGATGCTTTCTTATGGATTAGAACATTTTTTAAACATCATTGTAATTCTTTACAAATATATCAAATCTGATCTATTGATTGACTTTTTCAGGAATTCTTTCCTTAACTTTCGTAATAAATAGCACAAAGAAAAATCTATTTTCAATCTATTTGAATTATTATGTTCATGCTTTACCTTAATAATAACAACAATAATAAGAAGAAGAAGAAAAAGAAGGAAAAGAAATCGAAGAAAAAGCAGAAGAAAGATGTGAACTCATGCATCTTTGGATAATTTTGCATCTATATGAAGATTGATCTACCTAACTATACTACTTCAAATAGAAAACAGACCGTTAAGTATTTAATTGGATTTTTTTTTTCTTGTTATTAATGTATGGTTTAATTAGTGTAATAAATTGTCTAGCTAATACAGTATATTAAACCTTAAATTATAATTATAGCTTCATTAACGTATGTGAAAAAAAATCGCACATTTATGATTTAATTAGTGGTAGAGTGGTGATTTTGGTATTAATGATCCATCGATCATGGGTCCAGTTCTGCTTCCTCCAGTATTCAAACCCTTGAGAAACAAAGCACTTAATTAAATAATGAATAATTTTTTTCTCATTAAATTTCAAATTTTCCTTATTTCAGGTGCAAATAATGATGTTTTATTTGATATAAAGATGAATTATTCTGTTTTTTTTTTTTCGACTAATAATGTCTATCTGCAATTAAAGTTGTTTTTAGAAATGAAATATTAACCAAGCATTTATTTAATGTCTTGTTGTCTATAATTTGGTTAAAATATGAAGAATATTAAGTGTTATTTTATTGCTATTTGATGTAAATATAACCTAATTTTTAATTTAACCTATAAACTTTGTCTTAAAGTTAAACTGAAAATACTAAAAATAGGATTTCTTTTTCCTTTAATTCAAATATATAATTTATAAAAAGGGTGATACAGTGAAAATTACTCTACAGAAATATTACTCATTAAGTCAACAGCGGCTCTCAACCTTCCTCATGCCGCAACTCTTTAATACAGTTCCTTATGTTGTGGTGACCCCCAACATGTAATTTTGCTACTATTATCAATCGAAAGTATGTGTTTTCCAATAGCTAGGCGATACCTCTGAAAGAGTTGTTCGACCCTCAAAGGGGTCGCGAACCACAGGCTGAGAACCGCTGATTAAGTGAATAATGAATGACTAATAAAAAAATATTGATATACTTCCATTGGCTGCAGGTTTGACACTTATTAATTGAAATGTAGTAATTAGCTTGTGGAATGTCAAATTTAAAGATGTGGCATGTGACTGAAGTAATACTGAATTACATTTTAATAATTTTACATTCTAGCAGTGAATAGTGGTGTAATATCAAAAATTGTACAAAAAAAACCCTAGATTATATTTGTTTTATCACATTAAATTTTTTGTGGATGGGATTTTGTTAAGGATTAGATTTTGGAGTACATTTCTTGCTAAACTGTTTTGATTTCTTACTTTTAAAATATTTCCGATAGGCAGATGAAACAAGTCTTATTCATTTTGCAATCAGCCTAGTGTCTGGATTTCATTTCCAATAGTTTGATTGTTTTATTATTAACGTCTAACATACTTATTATCTTCAATAATTGCTTTATAGATTTTCAGATAAGAGCTATATTAAATAATGAATCATACATTTTTTTTATTACTTTATTCCTTAGATTTAATACTTTTATTTCCATCAATTAATTTTTTATGGAATACTTTTTGTACTAAAAGATTATTGAAGCAATTCAATAATAAATACAGTATAGTATATTTTATTTCTTACGGATTAGTTTTTTCATTAGTTCCTTCTATGTGGAATTATTTGACAGGTAGATCATAGAAATTCAAGATAATTCACATAATGTAATAACATTTATTTATTTGATATTTTAAAATCAAATAATAATACATGGTTGTAGTCAATGGTCAATCGCCTTACTTTCAGTCACCACATCTCAATGGTAAAAGTTACATTACAAACTTAAATTGGCCTCATAATTATTAATATATATTTTATGCAATATCTGAATTTAAATAAAATGACATTTTTTTGTTTATTTATGCATAATATGCAAATTCTTGATTTTGGGTTTTAGTTTATAAATGATGTTATCATGTGATCATTATTAGCTTTGTAATCTGTGACATTTTAGATTTATTTATATATATTAGAATTAATAAGAGTACCCCAAGCTCTCCATACAGTAGTGTGACCAAATGCAAGCTTTCATAAACAATGGACGCAGGAAAGTTTGTGCATAAAATCCCTATCTAGTGCCTACTCATCCAACATCCCCAGTGCAGTGCCCTCAAATCCAAAGTTCTTCACTAATTAAAGCCACAAGCTAGAAACTAGGATGAGTAGGTACTAGATAGTGATTTTAAGCACAAACCTTCCTGCATCCCTTGATTAGGAAGGTTTGCTCTTGGTGGTACTACGATATATGAGCGTTTGGTAATTTTATTAACAGCATGTGTATGCATATGAAATGGTGATCATGTGATATATTAGTATTATTTTTGAAACTGTTAAGTTTATCTATTAAATGACAATAATTATAAAAATTTGATTAACATTATATCAGAAAACCTAAATATTTTTATGTATTAAAATTTAACTTATTTCTCCATTTCTTTTTTCACAGATAAACCCTACGGTTTTGATCACATCTCTCTATGTTTATAAGCAAAAACAATATTTGCGCAGATTGTAGTCCTGAACACAAGAAGATTGATTTCCATATTCGTTTATTCTGCTAATGTCTGCAGATAAGCGTATTTCTTTTGTCTGTTCATCATATCTTACTGTGGCTTCAAATTGTCCGTTACTTGGATCCGCGATCAGTGTGATTGTTATATCGTTTACTTTGCCTACTTTATTTTTATTAAATTTTACTCTTTCATCATTACCATCACCTAAAAGGCGGTTATATTTTATCACGTGATCATTGCTTGAGCTGACCCAGGCTTCATTTATCGCGTGAAGACGAAGTTTTAAACATTGCTTCCGATTGCTATGAGTAAGATTGTTAATGGAATCTATAATGTAATCACCTACCTTCTTGATAAGGGAACTGTTGACAGATATTTTGGTTTTTTTCTGACAAGTGCACCAATGAGCCAGAATTGAAGCATCTTCACATGTTCTATTTACAGAAATATTATTAAATAAACTGATAGCTCGTTTTGATTGGTTCTGCGTCATCTTCCAATCACTTTTGAAATACAGTATATCTTTTAAAGTAGCGTAAATGTCAAATGGTGTTGTTAATTTTAATGAGTTTTCTTTAATATTTTGAATGATATTGGGATATTTTCGTTTAAACCAAGAAGGAAATATAATGTAACACATCGGAAGTCGCTCTTCTAATCTCCCCACATAAGTGGCTCGTAAGTTTCCAAATCGGATCCCGTGGTCACTTAGAAAAAACAAAATAGTATTATCTATAAGCTTTTCATCTGTGACGTTCTTAAAAAATTCCAAGTAAATATCATCACTAAGACTGACTTTAGTTATATCGCCATGAGTTAAGCTACTCATGAAGAAAAATGAAAAGTATAATTCTTTATTAAACGTTTTAAGAAAATCTTTGGCATATTGTAAAATAACTGTGGTATGCAGCCTTGTGCCTAAACATTCGCGAGATATTATGTTGTTAAGGGTAGAATAATTGAAAGCCACATACAGTGGCCGGATGTAATAATCGGCCGGTACATAATAGAAGCCCTTCTTTAGAAAGTTAAATAAAGTCACTGTTGGATCATCTTCAATAAAAGCAGTGGAATAGCCTAATGTTGCGTACTCTTTCCAGATAAAAGTAAACTTGTCAAACGATTCGTCTTTTTTCCACTCCAATTCAGACACAAATAAACCCGATAACATTGGAACTAAATTATGAAAAGTATTATCGCCTACTTTGTTATATCCTTTCAATTCAATGGCATCCATTTCTTTTAGTAAATATCTTCTAGTTTTTGGACAAAAACGCATAAAGTTTATTCTTGATACGGAGTCGATTCCAACGATAGCAACACTTAGTCTTTTCCTATAATCTTGGGAGCTGCCTTTAATCCTTTGACATCTTTTTTGCACTTGGGGTTTTCTAAATACAAATGGGAAAAAATCCTCATATATTTTTCTATACATATTATAGCATTTTATATTTACAAATTCGTGTTTGACATAAATGAAGTCATAAAATGGTTCTGATTGTCCATATTTAAATTCATTATCTGAAAAACCATCTCCAGTTCTAATAATAGGTGTGTATAAACAATAATTAAGAGATCCCCCATAAAACCATAATTGGCTGAAATCAATAGATATAGTATAAGACTGGTTAACTACAGCCAAAGGCTTCCATTTTTTTTTAAAACAGTATATAGGATAAGGTTTGTCTAAAAATTTTACGACGGAGGGATCATAGGGCTCAAAATCTTGAATTTTACATCCAGGAGTAAAAATTGCATAACCCTTTGGCACAATAGTCTGTTCAGAGAAGTTTATAAGCGGTGTAATTTTAAATTCTCTGTTTCTCTTTAAAAATATGGCACAAAGTATAAAAACAGATATTAATAAGGTAAAAAAAAAAACTTTTAAAATCAATGAAGATTTTTTCTTTTCAATCTGAAAATAAACAAATTTCATTAATCATTTTACAGTAAATATAGTATATGATAATTTTATTAATAGCTATGTTTACACGATTGTAGAACTAAAAAAATTATCTGTAACATTAGTTACATAGGAGGTCAAGTGACATTTGAAAGTACAGCATTTTCATTTAATAGGCAAAAATCAAATTATTTATTTACCTTAATTGAAAATCAATCCAGGAGTCATTGTTTTCTGGAGCAATTTTTTTTCTAGTGCAATCTGCTGTAAGTTTGAGTAACCAATGGACATTAAATAATATGCTATAATATTATACGCTATAATATGCGTTCTCCTGACAATTTGTGAATCTAAAACTGGAAGTAATGCATTGATTCGTCTGGCAGCCATCTTTTATTCTTTTAGAATACAGAGGCTAATAATTTGAAGTGAAAAAAGTCGAAGGGTTTGAATCCAAGCCAACTCATTTCTATAGTTATATAATCAGTTTTGTATAATAACAGTTTAAAAAACAAATCTTTATAATATTAATAATTTCATTTTTCATTTTAAGTAAAGTTAACTTTTTGTGAAATATAGTTTATATTTGTTAGTGTATTTTATATGCACATGTTTTTGTTTTTATTTGTAAATTTTATTTTCGTTTCATTTTATATTTCAGATAAATTCTGCCTTGACAAGGTAATATAATAAAAATATTGGTGATATTTTTTTTATAATTTATAAAGTTTAGTACAGTAAGAACATGTTCACAGCACTATTTCCAACCTAATATTGCGAGAAATAAAAAACTTTATCGTAGATTTTGATTACACAAAATAAAATGAAATTTATTTGTCTAATGAAAAATTTTTTGTCGTTCAAAGTCAAAAACGCAAAGATTATATATATATGAAATATAAAATTGACATATTTCTGCTTATCGTTTGAAATTAATATCTATTTTTATTTTTTTATTTTGCAAAATATTTGTAAATTTTATAAATTGTATAACGTTGGCGAACATGTTTCTCCACACAACAGTGTCACCTAGTGTAAGTTTTAGTCATAAATAGATGGCATAAGGCTGCTTATTGTAATCCCTATCCAGTTTTTTCCCTCCAATACCCCCAGACTAGTTTGTAGCTTATGATTTCATCAGTAAAGAGCCTTGGATTTGAGAGCAGTGCACTCAGATCTTTGGTTCCAATGTGCCCTCCAAGCATTGTCTTCTTGATTAACTATAAAACTATCAGCTCAAACTGAAAACGCAATAGTGTTTTCAATTCTAGCTAATTTGCCTGTATAGTTATACAGATCTAAAACCAGTTCAGCACCTGTGTATGCTGGTGCTTTTGTTTTTTTTAATACTCATAGTCAAATCTACTAAAATGTCACGTGATCACCATTTTTTTAAGCTTATTCAAGCTGTTAAAACAATAGCAAACGTTTTCTCTTCACTATAGAGCCATATAAAGCAAGTTCTACAGATTCTAGAAGGATGTTCATTATAATTATGTTAACAGTTTGTGTAAGCATAATCCTAGCCAAAGAATTGGGTGACTGGTTCTTAAAAATCCAAAAATGTAAAAATATACTAAACTGGAGTCAGATCTTTATGGCTGTGCAAGCATATTATCTTGGATTGAAAACATTATGTTTTCATGTTGACTGATAGCTTTATAGTCAACCCAAAAGATAAAAGGGCAGTATCAAAGGGGGGGGGGGGTTAGATCCAAAAATCCAGGTGCACTGTTCCTAGATCCATGATTCTTCACTGATGAAAGCCATAAGTCAGAAACTGATCTGAGGATATCGATGGGAAGGAAATGGATAGGGATTACGATACATAATCTTTTAGCATCCGTTGTTTACTAGGACCTATATCAGTTGGTAGTATTGTGTGGAGAAAATTTTTATTACTGTTTTAACAGTTTATGTAAGCATAAAGAAATGATGATTTCTCGTGTGTTTAATGGTTTAATAAATTATTTTAAAGGTTATTTTTATTGTTTCTTTTTATATATTTATTTTTATAATAATTATTCAATTAATGCCGTTGCGAAAATAGAAATGAATAGAGAAAGTATTTTCATCTTTGTTTATGGCCTGAAAAAATAGTAAAAGTATTAACTCATAGGAAAAAAACTCTCCTTAAAAATTCATATTTTTAGTTGCAACGACTAATTCCCATTCCAGGTAACCTTAAGATTAAACAAAGGCAAAACTCTCCATACAGTAGTGCCACCCTATGCCAAACAGAGTAATCAAGATTGTTTACTTTTTAGGCTGTTGAAAACGAGACTAAAAAGACCAGACTTTGGTGTATGGAATCAATGCAATTTGTTTTGCGTTCGAATAAAATGATAATAACTAATATGGATGTTAAGAGACTGTAGACAAGTATTAAGAAATATGCCATGGAGCCAATTAGAAAGAAAATTGCATTTGTTGAGTCTGAATGATACATAGAACACCATAAATTGAGTCATAAGAAGACTACTACCAACTCTGACTGATATACAGACCACCACAAATTATGACAGATATATAGACCATCACTAATCATGACTGTATAAAATCACTACCAACCTTGATTGAGAAATAGACCATCATTACCCATGACTAACACAAAACCTATCTTCAACCTTGACTAAAACACTAAATTTGACTGATACATACCTTTCCAGAAATCATGATAGGAAAATAAATCATCATCAAACAAGACTAATACTTGAACCACTACTAAATTCAGATTCAAATACAGTCACTAATCTTGATTGACAAATAAATCAAATTCTGACTAATAGTTAGAATACAACATCTTCTGAGTGATATATAGATCAACACTAACCCTGGATAACATTTCTACCACTCACTGACTGTCTTGTAGACAACTACCAATCTTGATTGATGCCTAAATTGTCAATAACCATGAGTAATATATAGCCCACCACCAACCCTGACTGGTACATCGACCATCACTAACCATGAGTGATACATAGACTACTTATGATTGAAATATAGACCACTAATACATATGCCATCATCAATTCTGATCACTATGCAGCAATCACTAATTCCATCACTAACTCTGACAGTACAAAACACACTACCAATCTTGTCTAATAAATTGACCACCACCAGTACTGACCAGCCTATTGAACACCGACAATTCTGACTGATACATACACAATTGTTAACTATAGCTAATACAATCCTTGTATTTTTATAGTCCATCATCTAATAATGACTTAAGAAAAAAATAACTTTATTTAAATATTCCAAATACATTCAACTGTTAGTAATAGCACATCAAACAGGTTAGTATATGCACAATGTTTCAAGAGGTATTATTCTCCACTCTTCTTCAGTTGTTGCTGGTCTGACCAGTGATAGTACTAGCAAGGGATTTTAACCTTGACCCTTAGATTTTTGAACTTTGAATTTTAAGGTAATGCTCTAATGAACTGAGCCATTCTGCCAAAAGCAGCTGTTAGTAGAAATCTCATATACTTATCTGTGATGTTCCTCCTGATTTCTCTACTTTTTTCTAAGAGAAAAGTTGATTAATGGTTTCCATATATTATATATAATCTCACTAGGTTGGTTTATGGGAGTTTTTGATATTGTCATGTGAGCAGCTTCTTTAAATTTTCTTCTTTGTATCTTCTCTATCCAATATTTTTGTGTTTTCCCAATTGAACATATGTCCATAGCACATACATGGTCTGCTATCTTAGACATGTCTGTTTTCTCTTTTCTAATCATCAGTTTGTGCTCTTGCAAGCACTTTTAAATGGAATAACTGGTCTCACCAATATATGTTCTTCCACATTCACATGGTATTTCATGGATACAGTTTTTGCTTTTCAGCATTTCAAGTTTAGACTTTGTAGATATTAGAATTCCTCATAGTGTGGTATGGCTCTGGAAAGCTGTTCTGAAGTTATACTGATTCAAGATTTTTCTTAATTTGTCTGCTATTTTTGTAATGTATTGGTACACTACATTACCAATACTTATTTTTTCTCTTGATGGTTCTTTTTGTTGTCTATTAAAAAATTTCTTAATAACAGCTGATGGATAACCATTTTTCATAAGTTTGTTTCTATATAGATCTGTTCTTTTTCTAAAATGTTGGTTTGTGAACAAACTTCTTTTCCTCAGTTCCATAGTGATACTATAACTCCATGCTTTGTGTTTCAGTCTTTCAATAAACCATAGTTTTGATTTTGCCATGAAGGGTTCTTGTTGCTAGAACATGTTAGCATTCTGATTCTATTGTGAATTTAATTAAAAGGAGATATGTTGTTGATGTGTTTCCAGAAAATTTGTAGTAGTGCTTCACCGTGTGGCCATTACAACAAATGTATCATCTACATAGCAAAGTTAAACTTTAGGTGGACATGGAGTAGTTTTTATGGCTAAGGCTTCAAGTTCTTCCATGTAAATATTGCTAATCAATGGTGACAATGTCAGTCATTACTTGATTTTTTTGGAAGAATTCTGTATTATATTGAAAGTAGATAGTTTTTATGCAAAATGTTAATAATTCCATTATACTATCAATAGGAAGAGCTGTTCTGTTTTGTAATCTATTATCACCTTTTATTTTTTCTTACAATAGGCGATGCTTCTTCACATGGTAGATTTGTGAATAAACTTTCCACATCTGCTTCTAATAAGTTAGTTCTTTCAATTCATGTTCTTGATTAATTCTGCAAAGTGACTAGAATCTCTGATAAAGTACTGGGTCATGTGTGCCAAAGGATGTAGAATGTTGAGAAGAAATCTTGCCAAAATTTGGCAAGGTAAATCTCTAAGAACTAACAATAGGTCTTAATGGAACATAATTCTTATGGATATTAGGTAGACATAAAGATGAGGAATTTTGCTGAAATATGATGTTATTTTACTTTTTTCTGAATCAGCGAATTACCTGCAATGCTTTCTGAGTAATGCTTGCAATTTTGTTTCCATATTCGGTATCGGATTTTTGCCACTTTTCTATATTGGACTGCTGTGAAGAATTCTTAGATTTTATTGAAATAATCAGTTGTATCAATTACAACTGTTGCATTGCCTTTGTCAGCAGGGTGAATAATTTATAGATTTATCTACTTTGAGAGATTAAATTGCTTTCCACTCACCATAAGATATATTTGACTTCAATTTTTGTTGCTTGTCAAGAGTTCTTTTTATTCTCCAGTGTAATTCTGCTGCTTCTTCTAAAGGCAATTTTGAGTGACTTTCTCGATAGCTGCCATTATATCTAATAAAGGAATATTAGTCAGTATTATGGCAAAGTTTAATCCTCTTTCAAGAACAAAATTTCAGTATCTGTTAGATGTTTAGAACTGAGATTTTTAACAAATGAAATATATGTTCAATTGGAAACACAAAAATATTGGATAGAGAAGAAAAGGTACAACGAAGAAAATTTAAAGAAGCTGATCACATGACCATGGCAAAAAAATCTCATAAGCCAACCTAGTGTGACTATACATAATGTATGGAAACCACTAATCAACTTTGCTCTTAGAAAAAAGTTGAGAAATCATCAGAAACATCACAGATAAGTATATGACATTTCTACTAACTGTTGTCTTTTGGCAGGATGGCTCAATTGATTAGAGAATTCCCTTAAAATTTAATACTCAAGAGTGTAAGGGTCCAGGTTTAAATCCCATGCTAGTACTGTCACTGGTCAGGTCAGCAATCCCTGAAGAGGAGAATAATACCTCTCAAAATATTGTGCAGATACTGATTTGTTTGATGTGCTATTACACAGTTGAATGTATTTGGAATATTTAAATAAAGTTAATGTTTTCTAAAGACATTCAATACTCATATTAGATGATGGAAATAGTCCAATATAAAAATACAAGTAAAATCCCATCATCACAAATCTTCAGAAAAACACTATCAATCCTGTCTAGTCCATAGACGATCACCATTACTGATTAAGATATATATTGTAACAAAATTTAAAGGTGGTTCAAATAACTATTACAATATCTGAGTAGTCTACAATATATAAGATCATAATATTCAAAATAACATTGGATTTCTCAAGATCCAAATATCAAGAATTATAAACAAATTATTAATAACAAGTATTATAACTCAGGTATATGAAATCACGTGAGGTGAGTACACTAGTAATTCAATAAAATATAACTCAGGTATACAGACAGTAGATCTTATCCACTTTCATTTCTTGGTTTGATGTTAAGTGCATGTTTAAACAAATACTAAGTGAATATGGTCTAGCAGGGCACCACTAGATTATCTGAATCTAGACATGGTTATATCTAATAACCTTTCACATGTACCGGGTTTGAATCCCCATTTTTTTTGGTACTTTATTTCTAATTAAAATGAGAGATTTTGCTTTTTGAGCCATATCACTATACGCACTAATATTTAGGTAAAAGTAAAACATCTTTAAACCGAAGTGGAGTATATTAGACATAAATCATTTCTTAGATCTTAGCACAACAAATGTGTTTCAACATTTTATAAGTTTACTAGCTCAGATTATATATATAACTAATTTAGGATGGCAATTCACTCATCCTTGCATGAAATAGATGATGGGATGTGGTTATAATAATACTAAGAAATCACTAAATATTATAAAATCAATATTTATTTATGGCCTTTATAAACAGTTAAATAGCTCATTAATTAAAACGTTGATGACGATGATGATGATGATAATAATAATGATAATGACAAGGGTTTCAACTACAGCTCTAGGACTAAGCCTAAACATAAAACTAATTTTTATAAAGAAATTCATAATTATTGCTTAATTATAGCATATTTACTTATATCTTAAATAACTAATATTCAACCATTGATGATGAATAATCACACTTAACAAAGACTACACTTAATGAAATATATATGCCTTGTTTAATAAAACAAACTAATATTTATTACTGCATTTCTAACATATACATAAAAATTTCTAGATAAACATGAAAATTGACATGAATAATAATAATGATAATAATTGATTATATAACAATCCTCAGATTAATTTCAAGTTCTTCCCCCTTTCCCTTCAAATGTATTTTGTATTAAGTTGGATGTCACATTGACCATGATTTTCACTCCATGAGAAAAGTATTTCAAGAAAAAAAAAATCTGCTCATTAGCACACATACTTTATAAATCTAACATGTAAGTAGAATGTTAAAAAAATGTTAATAGAATTGAAAGAGCAAGTTTTAGAAACAAGTTTTAAATTATTTTCTCCCCCTCTTTTCTACCTCTGAAATGCTATACTTAACTTGAAACAAAATAATCTAACATTCTAACACTACTTGTTACTTCACATTCACTCACAATTATACACATATAAAAATATTATTATGTATGTGCGTGTTTTATCCCATAATAACAAAATATTATTTAAAACCAAAATAATAATAATATATTAGTTAAAACTAAAATCATAATACCATAAAAAAATTATATTACATATTCATATTTCATAACTGTAAAATTAATAAACAAATAATTTTGATACATTCAAGATAATTTATGAAGCTCAAAGTTATTATTAGTAAGACATTCTTGTTTTTAATCGATCTGAATAGTCTTTAAAAGTTCTTTAAATAAAATATACCACTTTATTGCTAAAATGTTTATTAAGACTCTGATATCATAAAGAAAATAGATATAAAAAGTCATATTACCGATCTTTTGTTTGTGGCGAATTTCCAAGGGTTCAAACTTGTCTTGTATAATGTCTATATTTCTGCAGCTACCATTTCCGTTTTACATGGGAACAATCTCTTTCTTGAGGTGTATAACTATTTGATGATGATGACTTTATTGAGGTTATTTGCTTTAGTGGACAATTTGGAAATCATTATATTAATCTTTCTTCTCTTCCTGTCAAGCATGATTCTTTTAGTGGATGAAATACAGTGGTTGTTTTCACATTTATAAATTTTCTTGAGTTTAAAATCAGTTGTTGTAACAATTAATTGGACTTGATGATTAATATTTATCAGTAGATTAATTCATCTTCTTTGAATGCAGGTGAATGCTTTCTTCCTTCTATTAAAAACATCTTATTTCTCTGGTCAGTTGAAAGGTGTAGAATATTATTTTAGACAAAACATCTTTTCTTTCCTATATGATGTGCAGCTTCCCCAGATGGTCCGGCCAAGATGGGACATACATATAATTTTTCTAGCCAGCCATTTCTTATATTTTCAACATTCAATTTAACAGTCTAATAATCTGAATCATAATCACAATAATAATAATTCCAGACAGCTTTTTATATCCAATTTTTAGCTAACTTAACCAATCAGAGATAGCATCACTTGCTATTTTTGGACAAATTCATTTTAATTAGATCTCTAATTTATTTTCAACTAAATTATTTTTCAACTGAAAAGTTTAATCCTTTTTCCAGACACTTTTGTTTTAAAAAAAAATAGACTTAATCCTTATTTCCTTTCTTTTTTTACATCTAGGTAACATTTCAAATTTTTGAGCTTCCTTCTTTAGATCTTAAGATAAGACAATTTCAAAATTAGATTAAGCTCCCAAAGTGACAAACAATCATTTACAAAAATAAAATTGCTACAAAAATAGATATCTGATTCAACAGATTTCCTCTTTTAACATAAAATTGTACAAAAAAAAATAATTTGACAGATTTAATCCTTCCTTTTCTTTCAATATTTAATAAATGTAAATTTCTGTATGTAATATACACACATACTTCATCATTTCAAATCATTCATAAACTAACATTGAATAATATAATTGCTAGCTTAGTAATTATAACCCTATTATTTAATTAAATCTGTAACTTTTAAATCCCAATTACAATTATAGAAAAGCAAAATAGAAGTATAGAATAAGATATTAGAATTGATCAAGCATAGGTTAGTTTTAAAGAAAGTTAAAATGTTGAATATTTGAAATATAAAACAATTAAATAGTTTACACATACACTGCCTATACGTATGCATTATAACTTTGCTTTTTAACAGAAAAACTAAATATTAAATAGTTTAAATGTGTGTATTACCTTTCTATCAACACACAAACAAATAAAGCATATAATTGTTGACCCTCTCTCTCTCTGTTTAAAGCTTTTAGAACTGGACCTTGTAGGGTTTGAACTTGGATGCCCTACAGCTTCTTTTATGGTTATATAAAAATGTGATGATGATTTTTGGTTTTACATTTCCTCACATGCACATTACTATAAATTTAGCTAGTGACTAAATTGTAATGGCACAATATATATATATATATATATATATATATATATAATCATTCACTATATCTGATATATAAGCCACACCAATCCTAACTGATACATAGACAACCACCAATTTTGACTGATACACAGCATACCATGACCACTAGCTTATAGATGGACAACTATCGACCACCACTGTCCATGACTTATACATTGACCACCACAATCCTGACTAATACATGACACCATGTAACCTGAGCATAAAGTTTATCATCAATTCTGATTATTCTGTAATGAGCTACTGACATTGGTTTTTGATAGTCCACGCTCAACTCTGAATATTTTATATTGACTATCATTACATCTGTTATGTAGCTCATTGTCAAAGCTAACTTAATATAGCTATTCTCGGTAGTTTTTAGCTCTACTTTGGTCATAACATTAATATTATCTTTAATATCATTTTTCTAAATATCTCTCTAATTTGTTTTAGTTACCGAGTTGATAATTTTTATTAACTTCTATATCATTATTTTTTCTTTATTAATGAAGTTTAGAAAATTATTTGTTAAATCCTTTTAATAATGTTGCTATATTATTTCTTATACCATATTATTGATTATTTGAGAGATCGGGAAATCTCACTCTCAAGTGGCGATGAGACTATTATAGTTCTTGTAATCCGTCAAGTGAATGTGGCCTTTAAAAAAAATCCCATAAACACACCAGACATTTTATGTTTTTTTTTAAATATATATATTATTCCAGTGAATTATATTTAGTAAAGTATTAAGCAATTAACAAGTTTTACTTTAATCAGTATAAATCGTTTACACATTAAGTTTAATCAAAGATTAGCAATTGTATAAAAAAGGGATATATTCTTGATAATTATTTACCATAAAAAAATTAACATTTTTATTAGAATTTTCTTAATATCTCATTTGCATTTTTATTACTAAAAAATTACAATATCAAACAATAAAGCACAATTTCGGTTTTAAAACAATAACAATGCTTAATCAACTATCCAAAAAAAAAATTTTAATGCATATTTAAAAATTAGCGTTTAAAATGTGCAAAGTACTACATTTCAATATACATTATTCATATTACAAATTCAATTCATAATCTTCAAAAAACAAACATACTATTTTAAGATTAGGCTGGTCTCTTCATTTCAATTGTTTTGATAATGTTGATTCTAGAAATACATTTCAAACAGTAAATATGAATATATTTATAGTGGATCACAATTCTTTGGCAATCACACTACCCAGCATGCAAATCTGTTGGATCAAAGATTTAATTGGTGTTTCATTTAAAGATTTGAAAAAAATTATATATCCTAACACATATATATGGTCAACTCTTCCAATTTCCAAAACTGTAACCAGATTCCAAAATATGTGGTCCTCAATCATAGTTGAAATTTGTGTTTATCTTATTACTTGACACAATTCCAACAAAATCTTTCCTCATTAACCGTTTTAAATGAAATCTGGATCCCATGTGTATCTTATGTAATAATAGTCATCCAGAAGATATGATACACAATTTTCAAGCCTGCCCATACTTCTCATCCTTATGCCACGTTGACTTTATCTTTCATAAGCAAATAATTAATCTTATCGAAAACAATATTAAAAATTTCCATCCTTATAATGCAATCGTAATTATTCATTATCTTAGAATCACGTGACTCTCGCTGCTGTGTAATGTTTGACAAAAAATAATACAATGTTCTTAAAAAAAATGATATAATACATATTTATATGCTCTAAAGTACTTACTTAGAAGTCCTATGAGCAAAATTTGGCAGAACAATATTTTTATTAGTTGTACATTATTTTGCAATCGTATAAAGCATGTAAATTATACATTCGTCTACATAAATGGAATCATTTCCATCTGCTCTCAAATACTAAATCGTAATGATTATATTTTTGTAGGCTGTGATTCATATGTCATGTAATTTTTTTTTGCTCGTGTATATATGTTAATATTTTAATGATACCAATAATATTGTCATGCCCAGACCTTAAGTCATTCTGATCCTCACGTAAAGGATCTTGTCCATTTAAATATACAGAAGAGGGATAGGTAGAATACAGGCTGAATCTGTAATATTTAAATAAGGTATACTTTACACCCCTGGATTTAGATATAATTATAGGGTATTTGATTCCAGATTTTCAAGCTCCCTTTAGCTATCCAATCCATATCATACAACTAAATGATCTTCAACATATGTATTTCATGCTGAACCAACACTCATCAGATGGTCCCGATCATCATCTCCCACACACATATATAATCAGTGCTCGTTTTTTATTAAGACAGCAACTCTTCAAATTTTAGTGGATAGACTTCAATCTATTCTATAATAACATCTAAACTCTAGGGATACATGAGGGATCAGAAGGACTTAAGATCAACATGGGCATGACAATAATATTGCCATCATCAAGGGATTTGGGCATTCCATCATCAGATGTTAATATTTGTATATAATTTGCAATTAATGAAGTTTATTTTATACAAAAAAAATTATTAGAAATGTTTGTTTGTAGTTAGTACATGAAAAGTTTTACAATGCTTAATTCGGTGATTATTCTTTACTTTTTATTATTATTATGGTTACATTTCAAAATTAAAACAAATTAAAAATCGTGGAATTTTTCTATTTATTGACTAAAAGATGCATAGAACATACATCATTTATTTTGTGCGCAATAGCAATACTTTCTCAGATTATAGTCATCGACACAGGAAGATTGGTTCCCGTATTCATTTATTCTGCTGATGTCAGCCGATAAAGCTATTGTATTACTTCGCTCATCATATCTGACAGTAGCTTCGAACTCAGCATTTCCTGGAACAGTACTGAGAGTTATAATTATATCATTCACTGCACTGATCCCAAATGAATCAAATTTTACATTTTCACTATTGCCGTCACCCCAGAGGAACTTATATTTTTTAAATTTTTCATTAGGAGAGTTGCCCCATGCTGACAGTATTGACTTTAAACTCAGTTTATGACAAATATTCCTATTTGTTGCTGTTAGATTATTCAAATAGTCTACAACAAACATGGCTGATTTTATAACATGAAAATTTTCAAGTGGCATTTTTCTTTTTTCTTGGCAAGTGCACCAATGAGGTAAAATGGAAGCATCTTCGCATGTTCGGTTGTCGGATATTTCATCAAATAAACTAACAGATCTTTTTGTTAAATTAAAACTTTTTCGATTACTGCCTGCAAAGTGAAGTAACTCTTTTAAAGTGGCATAAATATCTAAAGGAGTTGTTAATCGCAAGGAATTTTTTTTAACAGTTTTAATAATGTTGGGGTATTTTTGTTTAAACCAGTTTGGAAACACAATGTAAGCCAGTGGTAAACGTTCTTCTATTCGACCCACATAAGTTCCACGTAATTTGCCAAATCTGATTCCATGGTCACTTAAGAAGAAGAAAATTGTGTTGTTCAAAAGATTTTCATCAGTTATATTTTTAAAAAACTCTTTATAAATAGTTTCACCATAACGAACACCGGTCAAATGCCCGTGGGTCATACTTGTTATAAATAGAAATAAAAAATATAAATCATTTTGAAACATTTTCAAAAAATCTTTTGCATATTGCAACATTACATTAGTGTGAAACCTGTTTGCCATACATGCATGTCTTATTATATGGTATAGTTTGGATCGATTATAGGCGACATAAAGAGGTCTGATATAATAATCTGCAGGTGCATGAAAAAAACCACTTTTTAGATAATTGAATAAGCTTACATTAGGATCATCTTCAGAAAACATTGTACGATATCCCTGCGCAGCGTATTCTTTCCAAATAAATGAAAATTTATCAAACGGTTCAGGGTTTTTCCAATCGAGTTCAGAAATATAGAAACCTGATAACAATGGAATTAAATTATGAAAAGTATTATCACCAACTTTACTATAGCCTTTAAATTCAATAGCTTTCATTTCATTTACTAAATAATCTCTTGTTTTGGGACAGAATCGCAAAAAATTAATTCTAGATACAGAATCTATACCTATTATCGCCACACTAAGCCTCTCTTTTTGTTCATTTGGAAGTTGACTTTCTTTTTGAATCTTTTGACATCGTTGTTCAACAGGACGTTTCCTAAATATAAACGGGAAAAAGTCTTCATAAATTTTTCTGAATAAATTGTAGCATTCTACTTTCACAAATTCATGTTTGACTCTAATAAAATCATAAAATCTTACAGCCTTCCCATATCTGAATCCATTATCCGTCGTTCCATCTTCTACTCTAAAGATAGGAATATATAAACAATAGTTAAGGTAACCTCCATAAGATGATAAACTATTAAAGTCAATGGTGATAATGTGAGAATGATTAACAGTAGCTAACGACGTCCCCTTTTTACACATAAGTAGAAATGGTCTATCTATGTATTTGTTAACGGCAACATCATAGGGATCAAAATCCTGTATTTTGCAACCAGGTTTATAAATCGCATATCCTTTAGGAACTTTAGAATCATATCCTTCAGAAACTTCGGAATCATTGTTTTCATGTGCAAAAAATATGTCTGAGTATATTTCTTTTCCCCAAAAATGTCGAATTAATATTAAAAAAATAAAGAATATACTAAAAAACGTTAAAAGACAGATGAAAAATTTTAAAATGTGAGGAACATTTAAATAGTATCCAAAAAAGATCTGCAAAAAGAAAATAAATCACTTTATTTATCATTTTTGGAATATTCTTTTATTTTTAAATAAAAATTGGATTTAGTTAAAGTTATTTACAAAATATTTACATATTTGTCTCATCTTACTTCTACAAAAATAATTCAAAACAGATATCTTTAGAGTTAAGTATTAAGTGGGTGATTATTGATTTAAGAATAGAAATATCTAAAATTTTCTCCTTGTAAGTTTAGTTTCTTTTCACATATTCTTAAGCAAAAGTTTCAATATCTTTCTAATGTTCATCATACCATAGATGATTAAAAACTTTTAAAGGCATAGGCCATCAAATATTAATTTGTATTTATTGATAGAATTAACTCGTTGTAATGGTTAATATATCTCTTCTATATTTATGATCTGAGGTTCAAGTTTGGATTAAGTATAAAATTGTTTTTCGGTTTCAAGTAAGCTTAGACCTCCCCCCCCCTCCCCGCATCTAACTCTTATTCTATACAAACAATCATTTAATTTATTGGTTGGTAAATGGATAATTGAATATTTTTAACTATATGATGGCTGCAGTTAATTCAAGTTGGTCCTAAGATTTTACTGTACTGATTGTAGAAATAAATACGCTGATAACGTGATGTGACATTGACGTATCATAGAACGCTATCTGAGTTCAGATTTGTCTTTGTTGTTAATCTAAATGGTTTCAAAGCAGGTGATCAAGATCTACCTCTATATAAACTATATAAAAATATGACTTGTTGGTTGATGAAAGATTACATCAGCACAATCATTTAAATTTAATTGTACTATCAACAAATGATCACGTGACTTCTGTCTAGGCACTACTTTTAAATAACAAATCTATTTCTCTTACTCCAGTTAAAACAGGCAAAGCTCACTATATGTATTGCCACACACAGCAAGCTAGAGTAATCAATGGATTCCAAAAGGCTTGTGCATAAAATCCTCATCTAGTGCCTACTCATCCAATGTCCCCAGACTAGTTTCTGGCTTGTGGAGTTCATCAGTGAGGAGCCTTGGATCTGAGAGCACTGCACTTAGATCTTAGGATCTAATGCAACCCTCCAGCTGCCACCTTTTATCTCCACTTAACTACAAAACTATGATTCTTAAACTGAAAACACCTTAATGTTTTCACTCCAAGCCCATTAGCTTATATAGTCATATGGGTCTGAACTCAGTTCAGTACCCATACATTTTGATGTCTTTGGTTCTTTAATAACCATAGCCACCATGATCCTATTGGGGAGTATTGATTTTTAAGCCAATAAACATCACATGACCACCATTTCTTATGCTTGTGTATAACTTGTTAAAACAGGCAAAACTCATTATACATATTGGCACACACAGCAACAACAACAGTTATACACAAACATAAGAAGTGGTGGTCATGTGATCTTACTCCAGTTCTGTACTAGATAGCAGTTTATTACATTGCCTTATTATATAGCATATATTAATTACTCCAATCTACATAAGATGGCATAACAAAAAGAAGTAGATTTGCTACTTAAAAATAATATTCAGAAAAAAGTCATGTGATCATTTGTCACTATTATATCAATCTTGGTCAAGAGATAGAGGTGATGATCAGTTAATAAAAAACTGAGGACACCAAAATATAGAGATCCTGAACTAGTGTCGGATTTATATAATGCTGGAAGCAAGTTGACTTACATTTAAAACCTTATGGTGTCTTGGAATTGAAGGTTAATAGTTCGATAATAATATAGAAGTAAAGGAACACTGCTGGAGGAATGGTGTGTTGGATTCAAACATCCATGTGTGCTAATGTAATGGATAATGTTGTGTTGCTTTAATATCACAATGATGTTTTGTTGAGTACTAAAGATACTCTCAAATCAAAGCACATGATAGAGATTTTGAAAAAATAAGAATGACCATCTTAGCTCTGTACCTAAATTTACTTATAAAGGCCATTATAAAGCATCTTCAATTGAGAATTAAAGGTCTTCTTATTAATAACTTTATTGATTTTATTCCATTTTTTAACAATTATGAAATTTTCCAATTTACTGCCTGCTAATATTATGAAATATTAAAATCATTTTAACTCTCTATTTAATTTACTAACACAGTATTTGTATGTAATTTTACTCAAAAAGGATTTGCACTGTGTATATATATATATATATATATATATATATATATATATGCATATATATATATATATATATATATATATATATAGGCATGCTATAATATTATTTTAATATCTCAATGATGTTTAGGTGAGTAGATTACATATGAATTCTTCACTACTAAATTGAAGAGAAAGTTACAATTCTAATATTTCATAAAAGTAACAGGCAGTAAATTCGAAAATATGACTGTTAATAGACAGCATAAAATCAAAAAATGTAAAGTGATAAACAGAAGACCTTCATGTGTTAATACAAGATATTTAGATTGACCTATATAAGTGAATTTAGGTACAAAGATAAGATGGCCTATCTTGTCAAAGTTTTTAACTTGTGTTTTGGTTTGAGAGTATTCTTCTAACTTTAAACATCATTGAGATATTAAAATAATATTATGGTGCATGTGTGTAGGTCATAAATCCCTTCTGATTAACATTTCAATAATGGAATGGAATTAGTCACAACACAATCATTGTAAATAAAAGGGTAATGTTGCATAAGTTTAAAAGAGAAAACACATAGTTTATACAAAATGTAGATCACATGAAAGTTTAAAACTCTCATTCATCCTATTATTGTAAATATCTATATGATATTGAATACTGATAATTTTGCTGAGCACAAAACATATTTTAAAACATTGCCAAAAATCATAGTATATAAAGATTATTGCCCTTAAAAAAACTCTCTTACTGCTAATAGTTTTTCTATGCATAAATAAATAATATCAGCTTTTTTAATAATGAGTATTTGTATACTTTTAAGGCTTAACAAAAATAATTATAATATTGAAATGCAATTATTCATTAGAACCTTTGACAACTATTAAGTGGATTGGTTAAACGTTATGTCAAAGAAGCTTGATAATTTTAGTATCCAAAGTCTCTAGAATTATTGGCTTAAAAATCTTATTTAATGGAAAAATAGGATTTGTTCCCAATGGTGAACTATCACTTTGACTATTTGTTACATCATACTGTAATGACCATAAAATAAGAAATGAATATATAGGCTTTAGTTTTATAGAAAAAATCAGAAATGTATTATGATTGCACTACAGTATAAAATCTCAACATTTTGTATATGGTCAAATTATAAAAATAAAATTATAAAATGATGTTGAGCATAGATATATTTAAAACTTTTATTCCATCACACATTATTGAAAAATTATTTACCTGAACAAGATGTACCAAATTCAACTAATAAAATGATGCAGTTACATTGAATAAAAACAAATATTATTCTATGAGTTTAAATCTTGACTAAGAAGCAAATGATAATCTATAACCTGATAAATAATGACTAATAATCATTAACAACTCATGTTAAGTAAATAATATCAAAACCATGAATGCAAGAATATAGGTTCTGTATATCAAATTGTAGTAAAGAAAGCTTATATCACGTCTAATAAAAAAAATCTTAGGATGAGTGTATATAAACTGTCCAATTTTATTTCTCTTCTATGGTACATATTTGAAAACGGCTCATAAATTGAACTAATATATATATATATTATAACGATTGAAATGAAAGTGAAGATCGAATCTAACTGCAAACTATGATATCTGCTCTACAGGGTACCATCTAGGCATTTAAACCTAGAAAAAAATATAGAGTAGGCAGATACGCGCTGTTAAGATTCCACTTTATTTAAATATTTAGATCATTAGCCCAAGTCACTAGCTCAGTGGAACAGCAGAGATTATAAAATATAACTTTATATCTCAAATATAAAAAAAATAAAAGCCACTGCCAGAAATTAACACATAAAAATATTTATTTACGCACATATAAAATCATTCTAATTTAAGGAATAAGTTTAACATTTTAGATGTTTATATTAATCTTTAATTTTACATTTAAATACATTTCAATAATGAGTTTAATATTTATTTAGTGAGTTGAGTATGAATAGACTATAGAGATTGTATTTGAAAAGAAAATATTCTATCCCTTATTTAACCCTAGGCCAAAAAGTTCGCAGTCAAACTGGCGTCAATCCATCTGATACACTTATGTATTTAATGTAGCATGAAAATATGACAACACAAAATACTATAATGTCAGGAATGTACATCTGAACAGTAAGTAGAGTTAGAGAAGACATTGTCTCTCCACCAACAGGAATGCTACATCTGTTGGCAAGTAGAACAATAAACATAAAACTCCATAGGAATGGATTGCAGTCCTTTGCCATCTTACAAACCCATCCATAGGCAAACAGAAGGTGTGTGGCATATATATGCAATCCTTCCCATAGCGGATCTCATACTACATCTACTAATTACACAAATATATCCAATCCATTGAGCCAATTCAACTATGAAATGAATAACCTAAGATTACCCTCCCTTAAACTATATATAACTTTACAAATCTATACAGCCATTCATGCCTGACTTAAATTTAACATTTATTATGTTCGCACAGATGAATTTTATAAAATTTGTTTTAAAATGTTGAGTATAGATCGGCTGCACAGATTCCACAGTTAAAAACATTCCAAAATAAACATAACCGATCAAAATACAAAGTGATCGATAATGTCAATTGCATAGGGAATACAAAAAACCAAATGGTGTTCAACATAAGACACTGC
Source organism: Epiperipatus broadwayi (assembly GCA_028023455.1). Lineage (NCBI taxonomy): Eukaryota > Metazoa > Onychophora > Udeonychophora > Euonychophora > Peripatidae > Epiperipatus > Epiperipatus broadwayi. The sequence continues at coordinate 1,189,359 of JAQFVV010006488.1, forward strand.
AGTGACATGATGACTTATATATTCCAATCGACTATGAAACAGCAACACAATTAACCGCTAACGAATCTATGCAACGTCTATACCCAACTTTAAATTTCATGCATTTAAATAATTTATATGATAAGTATTAATACAATAAATAATTTATACAATAAGAAAAAAAATGGAAATGATGTTTATCAATGCAAAACATATAAATTTAAACATTTTCAATTGATTTTAAACTTAAAAGTCAGATATAAGTTCATAAGCTTGAACGAAAGTTTTTAATTATTCTTTTTTTTATGATTTTAAAAATTGTTTAGTTCATATAGCTCACAGTAGAATCCATGTTCCTGTTAACAATTCCCACGAAGACTTTCAGGGAAGGCCGGTCTGATATTTTGGAGGTAGCATTAGCTGGTTCCATTCTGGTATCACAGTCTTTTCATTTTTTAAACTAAGTGAGAGAGAACGACAAGTGCATCTTTATCGTTCAGGTCACCAAATCAAGTTGGAAACTCACTGGACCTCAATATTTTTCTTTTTATAGTCCTCCTATGGATTCCATGAACAAAGACGTCACTGTTCCATTTTTTCATTATGGTCCAGGCCTTTATTTGCTGCTTCTATATTGGACAAGCTAATTCTTTATTCCTTATCTAATTTTGATCTGACTTTTTAATTACACAGCTTTTGGATAATTAATAAACAATCATTTCCATCTACAAAAATATTTTACCTTTAAGTCTTGTACTTTTTTTATAAAAAAGTACATGCAAATACTTATTTATTTGTTTTTTAAAAAATATTTTTAAAGTTTTGAATCTGTGCGAATATATACGTTTAACAAACATTTTAATTTTAGCGTTTAGTTTTTTTTTAGATTTTAATAGA